>JXXA01013475.1:0-13126 GCA_000956255.1 Anopheles punctulatus
TCCCCCGTCGAGCGCGTATCTTCCGTGATCTCCTCGTGCATGGCAAAAAACACCAACGGCAGCACGTTTGCACTATAGTCCTTTAGCACCTCCTGGTGACGTTTGTTGATCGCCTGTATCGTTAGCGGGACCGCTTTCGAACGCGAGGCCGCCTGCTGCTCAAAGTAAAGTTCCTCCAGCTTACCGAACAGCCGCTCGATCGATTGCTCCTTCGCCGTACCGATCAGGTGCCCAATTGCGGACGCATAGTACCGTCGTACGGTCGCGTTGCGATCCGTCAGGCCGGAGAAACACGCACCCAAGTACTTTCCCGTCAGTGGTTGCATCTCTTGACCGAGGTGGATGCTTATCAGACAGATGAAGTGTGCACAGGCCACCTTCGTGCCGAGATTGACGCTCGATTTCACCAGATCCAGCACGGCCGGTGTCATGCGCTCGAGCGTTGCGTAATCGATGTGCCGAATGCATTTCGTGAGCGTCTCCATCGTATACAGCTGCTTCACGGCTTCGGCGCGCAATGTGTCAATCGTTTCCTGCGTGCCACCGCCCGCCTGTCCCGAAACCATCGTCGAAAGGTAGGCAAGCTTGGTCGAGTCGAGCTCACCGGTGGCTTGCAGCAAACACGGCACCAAGCTCGTCAGATGCGGCAATATTAACGCTCCGGCCGAATCGACCAGCTCGGACAGCGTACGAATGCTGAGCCGGCGTATCTCTGGCACCGTATGCGTGACGCCCGTTTCCAGCAGCAGTGGAATGATCGAACTCGCCACGTTCATGGCGGACTTGCTGTGATCGCTTGATGCGGCCACCACACACACCTTGCCGAGCGCATTGGCCGTTCCTTCCGCCGCCAGACGCGTTCCCTCGTGCTGATCGTCCATCACGCGGAACAGCTGACTCCAGAGGTACCGCAGCTCCGGTTCCGGTACGCTCGGTTTATCGTCCACGTCCATGCTGCTCGCTGAAGCATCAACGGGTTTTCCTCCCACCGCATCCGAACGCAGCTTCAGGCCAGCCGCACGCTTAATCAGATCACGTACGGCCAGACAACACGCGATGCGTGTGCGCCATTCGTACGAGGTAAGATTCTTCGTGACGTCCTCGAGAATGTCCCAATAGTAGAGCTCTATCGTTGCCTTCGAATCGGTTACAACCGAGTCCCAAATGCTGATCATCGAGTTTTGGATCTTTGGCGTTGGGTCGTACTTGTACCGGAAGAGGCGCGGCACAATCTTCCCAAGGTACGGTTCCATCTTCAGTTTGGCGGACTTCGAAATCGATTGCAGCCCGAACGCAGCCCCTAGCTTGCTGTTCCACGTTGCGTTGTGGTTCGCAATCTGCATAAACTGGTAGATCATTTCCGGTTTGTTCATATCGGACGCTAGACTGCAAAGCTCCTTGTAGGTGGATAGATTTCCGCTGTGGAGAAAGGAAGCCAAAGAAAGGAAGAGGACAGTAGAGTGAAAACATATTTTCATCAAATGGATTTTTTCAGATAGCAAACAAAAACATATTTCCTATCGACAGCCGATCTATAAAGCATGTAAGAGCAGACATTTTTAAGATATTCGTATCGGTCACTAAAAACTGTCGCAAAAGGAAATAGCATATGGATTGGATTGCTTAGACAGTAACCACAGTTACCAGTTACCTCTAGAGCAAACTTCAAATTTTTTAGGATTAATCATAAAATTATTCATTGAATATGTTTACATTTTCCGAAATCAGTTTCACGGCGTAGGTTGGAATTCGATCCGGACAAATAAATTCGTAACTAAGCATAACCATAATGTGCCAAAAGCTTACACATAAAAAAACCCCGTTTGTACCAATACAGCTATTTGCTATCGAAACCAACCCTGGATAAAGTAACGAAGGAAACGGAAAAAATATGCTTACCCCATCGGAGTTTTCCCCAGTACGCCTTCCTCGAACAGTTTCGTATCTTCGACCACCTTCTGCACCTGTCGCCGGCCACCGATCAACTGATCTAGCAACAAATTCGACATCTCCTCCTGGCTCTTCTCTTCCGAGAGCGTAAATATTATGCCCATCGCACGCGACGCCACATCTTGCACCAGTTCTACAGGAAGCCAGAAAGGCACCGTAAGCAGTGAGGGAAGTGAAACAAACAGTAAGAAAGGCGCCATTCAACTTACCATTATCTTCGGAAAGTAGATCAGTGAGTGCGAGTTGCAGAATTTGACGCTTCTCGCGTACCGGTCGACGGGCACTGCAGTTTTTCACGACAGCCAGCAACCACACGGCACACGCTTGCTTCAAATACGCGTGCGTTTCGTTCCCCTGCCGTACCAGCTCGATCAGGAACCAGGTGAGCGTATCGTCATCCACATTGCCGACCGTGCGCGCTTGCTCGGACGCGTCGTCCACACCGCTCGGTAGGCCCTGCAGCGTGTAGGCAAGTGCCTGACCCATCGCGATGTGCAGTGCCGGATCCTTTGTCATCTTCAGCAGACCCAGAAAGCGTTCCAGCACCTTACGTGCATAAAACGCCCGATCACCGACCGCCAGGTACCCGAGACAGTGGGCCGCATCTTCCCGTATCTTTGCCTTGGTGTGACCACTCTGCAGCAGCGTGAGCAGCGTTTCCAGCAGAGCTGCTTTCGTCGTCACCACGCTGTCGCTCTTTTTACCACCATCGCTATTCTCTTCCGTGTCCATTTCCTCCACGCCCGGCACATCCGCCGGAAGCGGAAGCTCCGTGCGGGAACCGATCAGCGAGAGGCTTCGAATGGCGGCCGATTGAAGCAGAGACTGCTGATCGCGCAGCAGTGAAACGAGCAGTTCGACCAACGCCTTCAGCGTAGGCCAGCCCTGAATGTCTTCGCCCTTTTTCACACCTAGCTTCCGATGGACGGCATGGGCCGCAGCTAGAATAGAACCATGGCGTGTTTCGAGCGATTTCGTACCGAGCGTTTGCAGCTCCCGTACCTGCCGATCGAACTCCGCATCGTCGCTAACGTACGCAAGCAGCACACCATACACTTTGGCGATGAGCACACGGGTCGGTTCGGACGTTTCCTTCAACGATCCTTCCAGCGTTAGCAGCAGATCACGATTCTCTTCCACTAGCACGTCCGGAATACCGTTCACCAGATCGTACAAACACGTCAGCTCCGAGATACCCTTCCGGGCGATCACTAAACGGCGCACGAGATCGTTATACTTCACAACCGTGTCGCGATGTCCGTCCGCAACGAGCTTGCGCAAGTACGCCGTCAGCTTGAACAGTGCATTGTCGTCGCCGGGATGTGTATTGACACCCGCCGCAAACAACAGACAGATCCGTAAGTACTCCAATACCTCCACGTACGTATCGAACGCGTACGGCAGCTTCACCTTACCGTAACCCATCCGATCGACGACCGTCACCACCTTACGTTCCGATTTGGACGCAACATACTCCACCAGCTCCCGGAACGACGGTAGCACGATGCGCTTGGTGCTGGCGTCCTGGTCTCCGTTCGCAATCGAACCCTCCTCCAGGCGGTCGTAATCATCCACGGACAGAATGGCACCGTAATTGAGGTGATCCTTCTTCGACACGCCGTACAGATAGGTGGTCATCATTTCACGCAGCTGGGCACTTTCACCGCAGATAATCAGCAGCAGGTAGCGTGACGGTACGTAAAAGTCCGGGAAGCAGGTGGTCAGAAACACCGACGCAACGTTTTGCACGATCGTCAGCTTGGATTCGGCCTTCTCGCCCAGCAATGCCAGCAGGAGCTGCTGATTAGCGTTCGGCACAAAACGCTCCTTCGCCGGGCGCACCAGTTTCCGTTTCGACGTACCGGGCGTACTGACGAGCTCATCGTCGTCGGTTTCCATCAGGTCGTACGTTTTCGGTGCAGTTTGTTTCCTCCAGTCGAACGCTTGTGCCAGCGCAACCAACGCCTCACGTATGGACGATTGCAGCTCGACTGGGGCCTGCTGGAGATGGTTGAAGTATTCGCCGACGAGCTGGATGTCCTCGTTTACCGTCGTGGGACATACGATCGCCAGCTGGGCTAACGCTCTGTACGCCGAATTCTGCACCTCGTTCGCTTCTTCCGAATTGGTGCCGACTAGTTTGGCGAATCCCGTCAGCAGCACCTTCGAAAGCTTATTTACCAGTTCCGTTTGTCCGCTGCAATGCAGAAGGAAATCAACGTTTTAGAACAAATATGCTGGGAAACAGGACAGGGGAGAATTTCTTCGCGATATTTTTTGACTTGTAACTTTCCTACGATGTAACACATTTTAATCCTTTCTTCTATTCAAGATTCGATTGCACCGTTTCTTTGAAAGTCTTAGCACACTATGAGAGGTACATTATGTCAAGGGATTACTCAACAACCCGTATGCACGGGAATACATACCCCCCAATGAGATTGTGTGCAAACTGCAGCGCTAGCACCTTGCACTTTTGGTTGGTGTTTTCTCCGAACAGCGACTCGAATATCACCTGGATTCCGTTCGCAATGATGATTCCCTTGCCGCGACACTTTAGCAACATCTGAAGCAGCTTTTGGCGCACTCGTGCACTCACGCCACTCGTTTTCCGATCCGGCAGCTTCGATCCGTTGCCCGTGAACAGCGTGTACAGCGGTCCGGACAGCTTCGGATCGGTCCAATCGAGTGAGCTGCAGATCTTGCACAGCTGCCCAATTGCCGGTGTCGCAACGGAGAACCGCGTATCGGCCGACGCAACGACGAGGTGGGCAAGAATTTCCTGATCCGGAAAAATGCCCCCGCAAAGGAAACGTACTATGCCCTTCTTCAGCTGCTCGAGCTCTTCCGCCTTGGGTGGATTGGATGTGACGCGCTTGAACGAATACACGCTCATGCCGGGCGGAACGTCGCTGTCGGGAAGCGTACCATACGGGAGCAGCAGCACGTCCATCAGGATGGAGAGAAGCTGCAGCTTAGTGTGCGGTTTGTTCGACAGTCCTAGTAGTTCCGAACGTTTTTCCGGATTTTCGGGGATCTTAATTTCGCCCAGCAGCGGTAGCACTAGCATAAGAATTCTGAAGCAAGCGGAAAGTTACAGTTTCTTTTTGCATAACATCGGAACACAGGGGAAAATATCGACGACATACTTATCCTTATGTGTTTCAGACTTCCCTTCGAGGCAGTTTAGCAGCGCGGGCGCGAGTTCCGTCTGTTCTTCTACCGTCATCCGTGGGAAGCCCATCGTAATGTAGATGATAGCGAAGTTCTACAAACAACAAGAAGCACATACATCACGTTCTACGGAAAAGGGTGCCGAGTTTAACATCGCATCATTCACTTACGGTTAAAAACAACGAATCTGCCTGTTGATATTGTGCCAACAACGGTGCCAACGGTATTTGAATTTGATTGCGAGACTTTAGACGCTTGTTGATGTGGGTCAAAATTTCCATCACCTGCATTTTAAATCAAAATAATTGGTCCATTTTATTTAAACATCCTTGCAAGTGAAGGCATACTCTAGCGAATGGCAGCATACCTTCTTCCGAACGTTTTCGTTAGGCGAAGTGATCTTAATAAGGACCGGGGTGAGAAATTTCGTCACCGTACTCTGCAGCTGTTCGTCCGTATCGGCAAACCCTAGCCGCAGCAGCACCCGTTCCAAAAGTTCTGCAAGAAACAACGAAATATAAAACAATCCCCAAAATCATTATCAAAATGCTTTCCCACAAAGTGCACCGTCATCTGTGGGGTTCGTTGTATGCCCGGCGAGTTTCGGAATCTGTTTTGGCTCACCCAGTTCTTCGGCAGGATTTACGGCCATGATCGCTGCTGTTCTACTTCGGAAGCTAACTAATGAGGGATGAATTAAGTCACTAATTTGATGGTTTTCTATAAACAAAACCGATTCGCTCGCGAAGAATGGAAATAATCGATGCAATTACAAACTGTATGCGATTGCAATAACAATATGAAGCTGTATTTACACTGGTGAACAATTTGACACATTCGTTTGCTTCAAAACGGATGAATCGGCCAAGTGGGGAAACGGGTTTTGATTTTGAATAGTTATAAGTCTTAAAATTACATGCAATAATGAAGAACGCAATTCATTTAACTATTAAAAAAATAAACAAGCAAAATACAGATAAATAACGTCGTACATTTCCATATTTATCATAATACGATTACCATCACACTGAATTCTTTATAACATTCTTAAAAACAAAACTACAAAAAAAATCAAAATCTCTAAAAACAAGACAAAATAATCATTATAATATTTACAAACTAGTTGCAAATAAATTAAAAATATAAAGATGTGTTTACACAGTTGGTCAAATTGACACATTGCGCTGTCAAAACAAAGTTGGGAAAAAATTCCAACAAGTCTCTGAAAACAACGTAGTTTCGCGAAATCTAGTGCGTTCAATGCGCTGCGGGCCGAGCACTTTTGGACATAATTCGGCGCCGTACTCAAAATAATGAACGCCGTATCACGTCCAGCAGTGCCGTGCAATTAGAAGCCGATAGGTGCAACCGCAGACTCTCGCCAAGCGCCCTGTGCCCGTTTCGTCCATCAGCGGGTGCCAGTAGATTCGCGAAATCTTCACCCTTCGTCGATTTCGGAACGTTGGTGTGATCCGTCCGTGTGTCGTCTGAACTTTGCTGCTGCCCAACGCTCTGCTAGCCACTGCAGTCCTGTATGCAACAAGTGTGTGCAGCCGTCGGCTAAGTGTTGTAAAGGTATTTGAAAACAAACACTAATTAAATCTTCACCAAGCTTTAGTGATATACATCTCACATGATAGGTTTAGTGCAGCCACTTCGCAAAAGAAAAATGCAGCGATGGTGAATTAAACGGATTGTTTAAGTTTAGCGAGTTCTTGGGAAAAGGTGTTTGTAAGACAGCTTTTTTTGAAATATTTCTCCTCCTAACATAGCTTTCCCTTTTCCCGTTCGTATTACTGGATTCGGTAGCATCGCTTATCAGCTGATCCCAGGGGACTAGAAATCGCGAGCAATAATGAATGAATCTTGAAGTAGGGGTATTCATGGTTTGGTATTGATAACGAAACCGTCATCACAGGTAGTAATGTTGGTGGTAGATACGGTTAGGTTGAAAAATAGAGCTATAAATTTCGTGCCAGTAAATCCTCACAAAGGCAGGTTGAATGTTAGGTGCGGTTTGATCCTTTTGCTAATAAAATTATACTGAAAAGTTAATCAATGTGATAATTTTCCCTACCTCCATGCTGCGTGAAATTTCGTTCTTATGTACTTCGCACCTTATTAGTCATCTCATCTCCCGTTTGTTCTGGCCAAAGCAACATGATAATTGAACTAAAAAATTCCCCCCACCCAGTGCACAATCGCAATTCCTTCATAACGAGTGCACTCCAAGGTAAACTGGTTTTCCGTGTTCAATACCGGGCCATGCTCGGCATTATTTTTCCCCTATCTATCTCCCTTAAGGTAATATCTGGTGATACAGGTTTCGACACCAAAAAATCGTAACATCGTAACAGAAAGACTATATTTATCGTTGCAGACTACGCATAGATTGGAGACAACAGTACAGGTGCTTCCAATATGGGAAACACACACAGCAGTGGCGGGAAAGGATCCGGCTCTAATAGTCCCTCGAAGTCGAAGGCAAGCAGTACGGGTGACAAACAGCCCAATGGTGGTAATGGGGGCGTGACCATGGCTTCCGGCACAGCTGCTGCGTCCATCGCTCGCGGAATGACACGCACTGCCAGCGGCGCTGACATACAGGACCGTTCGCAGACCCAGTTTCAGCCAGTGGACAAGCTCGGTCGCATACTGGCGAAAAAATGCGAGGAACTACATGGTATCAGCGGTGTCACGGGGGATGTTTTTGCGGTGAGCCAGATGATAAGGGAACTTCTAGGAAAACCAGCCATTTTCACTAATGAACCATCATCCGATTCCCTTTCCGTTATCAGCGCTACGTGTTTCCCAAATATCCCGATCTCGGTCTGAAGCTGTTTCGTTATTTACGCTTCTTGAGTCACGCCAAAACGGAGCACCTAGGGCTGGTGGCCTTTCGGCAGCAGTGCGAAAAGTTCCTCGCCCTCTTAGACGATTCGATTATACTCGAGAGCTATGTGCGCATGTTTGGCGATCTGAACGAGGGAGAGCTGATTAAACCGGAAAACCTGAAAAATTTACTGCGTACCTGTTACAACCTTGCGATGGCGCACTACTCGGACGGACCGCAGACCTGTCGGTTGGTAAGTCAGGATAAAAGAGCACTTATCACCTCTAATTATCAAACACCACAAAAGCCATGATGATTGATTGATTTGAAAATAATTACATTAAAATGTAATATTTGGTTTGCCAAAGACATAGCAACTCGTGGTAATGTATGAAAATACTTTAAAAATAATAATAAAACGCTAAACTCGCTAAAGATTTAACAAATTTTAGTCGGCGGATTAATTTGTCGATAGATTGTTAGGAAAACATAAATTGCATCCACTAATGTCGTTTGTTTTACAATTCTTTATCAATGGCTTTTGTGAGTATATGCTAATTCAAATGGGTAACGAGTTGTTCAATTTTACACGCTGCTTATCTTAGGTAGAGGATGACGAAACATCGGTATGATGTAGATTATTGTATTGTTGTTACTAGAATGATTCATATTAATACTTTTTTATGTGTCTTCTCTTTATTTTTCGTATTTCTTCTCCAGCTTAATCGAACGCTCGATTCTGTCGTACAGTCATGTTTCTTCTCGAAAGAATCGCTTAGCCCGGGTTACATCTGCCGATGGTTGGAAAATAACGTGCCGCGGTTGGTGCCACCCATTCACAAGTACTGTGTGCACGCGCTCAGTACCTCCCACCGGACGATCATCGACAGTAGCATGGTCAGCAACAGCGAAACGGTCGTCTCGATCAGTGCCATCAACGCGGGAGAGGCAAGCTACGGGCTAGAGCTTCAAACGCCCATCCTCGAGAAGAACAACCCGTTCGGCAAGGAGCTCGGTGGTGGTTTGGGAGGCATAAGTGGTGGTGCTAGTATGCCCCGTGAACCAGGCAAACCGCTGACGGATGAAGAACGCGAGCGGCTAAAGAATCAGCAACCCTTGCTACCACTCTCTGAAGCGTGGTTATTAGCGGGATCGCTTCCACCGCTCTACAGCAAACCGCAGTCCGTTCCGGCACCGATAAACCCCAATTCAGCAAATCTTACTTCGCACGTAGGTTTTCTACTACGATTTGCACCCTCTCTGTGTGCTGCGTTGTTTGTTTTGCTAAGCTTTTTTGTTATATATTTGTCTGTTAGATTTTCCTGGCGAAGCTGTTGTCGCTCGTTCCATCTCACTGGACGTCGCTGTACGATTCCCGGCTGGATGGGTCGGGTACGAATCGATTCCTGCATCACGTGCTCGGATACCGTGGCCCTAACCTGGTCCTGTTCAGGTGCGAAGACGATCTGCTGTTCTGTGTCGCCAATCCCAACGAATGGCGCGAAACTCACCTGTACATCGGGGACGAAGGAAGTTGCTGCCTGCAACTGCTACCGAAGTAAGCAAAACAAATAGTATTATATGCAAGTTTCTGCTAACAAAACGAGCGTTTTCTGTTGCTACAGATTTCAGATGCTCGAGAAAAAACCGAAAAGCCTCTATCTAAATACACACATCCGAGGCTACCCGAAGGGACTGCGGGCCGGTTCCGATCCACGCAAACCGATACTGATCGTGGACGAGCACTTTGAGCGGCTCGAATATCGTTCGTTGCAACACAAGATCCTCTCAATCGAAGTGTGGGGCTGCGGTAACCAACAGCAGCGGGACGTGCAGCTTGATATCAAGAAGTGGCAGGTAAAGGAAGCGGAACGGCAACGAACGGTTAAGATGACGGCGGCCGACTGGATGGACCATCCCGATCGTTATCTGCTCGAGCTCGGTGGCCGTCAGAACTACAACAACTCATCCACGTAACCGGGATGTGTTCATCGCTGGTGGTATATGCGTAGGTTGGCGTGGGCATAACCGTTGAATAGTACAGATTTCAAATTGGGGTTTGGGGTTACACGAGTGTGCACGAGGAGGATGTTGTACTTATGTTTTTAATTTGTTTTTTTTTTGTGTTTGCCGTAATCATAATCAAGACACCATTATGATTACACCTCTGAACTACGCTTTGATGTTGGCAATAGTTGGCAGTGACATTATGAGATCAGGAAATGAGTATTTCAAAAGGTAAAAATAGAGGAGGAGAAGCTGGACGAAGTGAAGAACGACAATCTTATGGAAAATGCAGTACTACTCTGTGTCATACTTAAAGTTTCGGCAAATACTTGTATTGGATTTGGTTAACATGTATTTAATCATAGATATGCAATATGGTGCTAACGATGCTGCTAGCGGCGAGTACTATTTATAACCCACATAGGGTAGTACAATCCCGGCCAAGCAAATTTATTTGTTCAAACAACAAGTGTACTTATATCATTAACACGATTCGTTTTCGTCTAGCAATGGTGGGAAATAATGCCCAAACTCATAATAGCAATTTCATTTGTGCAACAAAGGTACCTTTTTTTCGGTACGTAGCTGTTTCTGTCGTTTGAAAAAATTATATGCCAATTGGTAGGATATTTCATGTGACTCCTTATGCATGGTAATAAGTTGGTCATGTCTGTCTGTCATGATATCGCTTCCGCGATACTCGTCTTTGCGCGCACGTGGTGTGGAGGACATTTTCATTTGAGAGGACAAGTATAATAAACGATACACAGAGATATAAATAATACCGCTGTACACGTATTAAGTATTCCTTAGTGTAGTTATGTTACTTACTGGCCTAGCTGTGAATAGTGTCTTACAAACAAGTGATACAAACAAATAAACCACAAAAAATGTTGCATTCACGTATTCTGATTCGAATATTTTCTTGTGAAAGTGCCATCAGTAAGCGATTATGAGCTCATCCGCAATTATGAGCACCTTTCGCCAACTTTAAATCATTTTTTTTCTCGCAAATTTTAGCAATGAAAATCCATATCGCGCATCTTTACTTTAAAACTGATTATACGGAGAGAGGATTTTAATCATTAAGTTTTTGCCGAATTAAATGAAATTATTAAATTGCCGAAAATTGCAAAGAAGACAAAGTATTTGGTATATTTTTCACTGCGAAAACGAGTAGCTTTTTCCGTTTTATTGTTATTTCTCTTCAAATAAATTTGGATTGTACTAAATTTTGATTTAAAACTTATTGAATTCTTACTACAGTTTTTAAAGAGATAAAAAAATCAACAAGATGGTCTAACAATGGTGCTATCTCGTTCAGCGAAAGTCAGTTAACAACACGTTAAGCATTATATCACCATCGAATTCAATATATTTCCATTGCGCTTTTTTTAAATTTGACAAAAATTATAATAATACATTCCATACCTTTCAATTGAAGTCTAGTATTTCCTACGAAGCACTTCGCTTAATTAAAATTATGTAAAGCCCCACAGTTTGTTCAGAAGTAGACAGTCTTCTTTCGTACTGTTGGATCTGCTTTAGAACACTAATTTGCAAAATAATGATCTCTTTTTTACTGAGAAAAAACGAAACGATGATTAGAAACTAGATAAAAGTTTTAAGTTAAGTTTTAGCCACTATCCATTAGGATAGCTAGAAATTGTCAGAAAAGTCTTGTATCTTTGGTTGTCAATGAAGGGGTTAAAAGCGAGTCTATCGAGTTGTCTCTCTCGCAACTTATCGCGTTTTCTCACTCGCTCCACGGTGTAAATGCGTCGGTATGTGTCAAAAACCACGTTGACCCTTCGCTGCTCATCCTACTACCGCTCCACCACCTGCTCGGTCGTTGAATCACACTCTGGACAACATGCCTTTTACTTAAACCCGTTCCTTCTTATTTCAAAGTGTTTTCGGTTTCGCGGATGTGCGTGTGGAATCGCGGCCTCTTCCAACCGTACTAGTAGGTCCCAGGTGTCCAGAGTGGCCACGGCATAGACGGAAATTCCTCGCAGTGAGCAGTATTCGGCACTGTTGCATTATTATGTAAACACTGCCCGCGGCAAACTTCCTTTGCGTAATACTAAGAACGTGTGATTTGCGTATGAGTGTGTTGTGTAGTGCAAGTGCATATTCCCCTCAGCGCCACTGAAATTGCGCTACTGATAAGCAGGTAGAAGTCTGCAAGTGGTGCAAGAATCGTTCGTGTTATGTACTGTGACCTGCATATCATTGGTGCTGTCGTATGTTGCAGCATCTTGGGAGTGTCGGATCAGCTTGTCTATCCCCATTGAGAAACCGCAATCTAACGGGATAAGAAGGGTGGCTCGTTCGTGAACTTGAAGAGCCCTCCTCGGGTGTGGAGAACACAAACAGCAGTGAAAAGAAAATCACCCCAAACCAAACAGTTTTTCCAACACTCTCTCTCAGCTTTTAGTGTTGAAACCCAATTCAACTCGAACGGTTCTGCTGCTCACAGCATCATCGTGAGGGGAAGAAACCTTGACAACCATTCTCCATCTCCTTAGCAACGGGCAGTAATACTCCACGTGCACGATCAGTCTGCTACCCCTGGCCAGAGGGTGCATTCTTCGGGGAAAAGAAAAAAGGTTCAGTGCAAGTGAGGTGTGCTGTAGAGAAAAAAAAACGAAACATCGAATCTCGTTTAGCTCACACTTTCACCGCTGTCGTGATCGCCGGAACGTCACATATGACTGACCTGCTTTTTCTTGGTGGCCGCAGCGACAAACGAATTATACGTTCAGCGACAACGACGACTTGGCACTGTCGGTGACCTAAGATTGCTCCCCAACATACGTGAGACCATTACACAACCCCAGTAACCGAGCGAGGTGGTACGTACTACGTTTGCGCCGTGCCGCACGAATCGCACGTTCCCCTCCTCGAAGCGACCGTAACGAGATGTACCTTTCGGCTTAAGTTTGGTCAAAGGTGGTTATTGGAAAAGAAATTAAAGCGATTAACCGGAAACGGAAAACGAAAGGACGTGCACTTAATCATCACTGCCACTGCGTTCGCCAGTTGTTCAGCATATTAGTATTTTTGGCCAACCCCAAAGAAAGCCTAAAACATGAGCACCGATCGAGAACATGCGAAGAAAACTATTCGTGTTGGATCGCGAAAAAGTGAGGTGAGTTG
>JXXA01013476.1:0-13449 GCA_000956255.1 Anopheles punctulatus
GATGGAAAACTTGGTTGAATAGTTTCATTAGTTAATTTACTGATACTTTATTATGCTGCATTGTACGTTCAATGTTTTAAAAACTTTTTTATTATCGGAAAAAACAGCTAAATTCGAATTCCAAAACCGGGTTCGAAACAACTGCACATCAGCAACAGTTATTAGGCAATTTTCCGACGACGTGCACATAATGCGAACGAAACAAAGAGGCAAACTTTTCCTATGTTTTTATTATGCTCGTCAGCATCGCGGCAAATCAGCCACAGCCCTCACATGACATCGGAAAACTCTCGGAAGAGGAAACATCTAATGCCATTTCCTCTGCCTGTTTCAGCTGCGAATACCATATGCCAGCCAGCAAAGTACCTTCATTAGCCATTTTTGTTGCTGGGTCTTTACAAAAAAAACTAAAACACACTCGGGAGCAACTTCGACAGAGAGGTAGCGGCTGGCAGGTGTTCCACAGAGTTCCTCGAAAAAAGAGCTTCCACAATGTTGGGCGGAGTAATTTGGCCTGCTCGGGCGCACGTGCAACAAGTGTTAATTAGAGGTGTGATGTTGTAATTTATACACCCGTCACAGAGACCCGTCAAACGAAGGGCGAAGTGGATCGTTGACTGGACGCGAAGACGGCGACAAACGTCGTTTGAAGTTGATGAGGGTACTTTGGAGGTAGGTGGGGACGGAAAGTCGGATTGACATGCGACCAGGGCAACACGCGTGTAACATGAAGCCGGGGCGACGGAAAAGAGTTTCCTTTCGCGCGTCTCTTGTTCACCACCCCACACAAAGTGCTTGGAGTGGGAGGAATTTTTCGTGCCCGAGACGAGAAGTCAAATTTCAAATTACCTCTCCGGCTGACATATTAAGGTGGTAGTTTAACAGCACGATTACATCTATTGTTTCGGTGGCAAGTACGAGTTTGGAATTACCTTTTCTTGTGTGGAAATCACGTCAAGTGTCTTTGAAATTCGAGATGGCTTTGAAGAAAATTTCCTTCACCCTCATTCGATTGGTGGCATTCGTTCATTCGATATTCACTACCAGCAAAAATCGATTCCAACCCTGCTTTCTTATTGAAAACAATGAAATTTCTTGTAAATTCGTGCTTTTAGAGAATGTTTATTTAGAGAAAAAATTTGTGCACAGAATAAGATTTTATTCTGTGTTTTTTTTTAACTTTACTTAGCGCTGGTACTACTATACTTCTCTACAAATCAAACCATGAATTGTATGTATTAAATACAAGTTTAAGTGTGGCAGTTTAAATTGTATTTCTAAACATTAATTTAATGTGCATTAACATTAATTAATACACCGTTCAAAAAATTAGAAAAGAAATAGTTAATATTTCAATCACTACAAGCGATGGAACAAACTCTGAAGCCAACAAACCACACAATAGATAACAACAAAAACGGCATGATTATCGTTCAAAAACAAGACCAACATGCAGCTAAACACAGGACGCAACAAGCCCTAATTGCCGTGGTTTGTCTTACTTTCAAGCGTCATCCAACACGGCAAATACTACCAGTTTATCATACCACCACAGCGTCGACGTTGCCGCGTGTTGCAACCACTGATTGAAGAGCTGTATAAGATGTATAAGATACTCATAAATCACCGGAAGCCCAAGCTAAACAAATGTGGCACGGTCCGAACAACGGTGGTTCTTGAAGCTCTTTTGCGCTGCTGTTTCTTTCTTCAGTGATCATTTTATCCCATAAACGTGTGGCAGATTTTTAAGGCCAACATTCAGCGTCCTAGCGCACCAGGATGACCAAGCATAGGATGATAATGAGTGCAAATATATTCCATTAAAATACGCATTTAATATCGCAAACGGAAAAACATAATTCATTCATACATGTATAAGTTAGTTTTTTTAGACTGCACGTGAACATATTCAATTCGAATTTTGTTTGTGTTGGTGACCATTTTTGCTACCATCACTAATACTGAAAGCCGTGCCTGTATTTCTAGCATTTAAACAACCATCTGTCGCTGCTGTCCAAAACTGTTGCATGAGACCGTACGGTTGCACTTAGCCGCCCATCCATCATCCTCAACAATAGCTGTCGTGACGTTTCGTTTCGTATGTTTGTGTGCTTTTGGGGCACATTATCACTCTGCAACCACCGCCATCTCTCAATGGTATGTGCAATTAGTGACCGAATGGGCAAATGGGAAGAAAATCAGGGAGATAAAAAATGGGAAGCCACGGGTATCAGCAGACCATACGGCCGAACCAAACAAGGGGTCGACGGAAGAATCATAAAAAAACGAAACACAACACATACGAAATCATCAGCTAACGGAATACACACACACATACTAATGCAATACCGGTGCGTTTTTCCCAACCGGAGATGCATTCGTCTCTTCGCGTGAACGAAGCAACCAAAGCTCGAAACGAAACGTAACGTTCGACCGGAAGATGGTGTCGGATGCGGCCGGTGAGAAAACTGGCAGCCGTCGCCACCGTGTCGACCGGATGATTCAACCCGAACGGCAACAAATGGGCAGTTTGGGTAGATAATTAGGCTTGGCACAAAATCCTTTCTGGATGGATTTTGCTATGTTGTCGATTGAAAATGTTTTTAACCAGTGTTGGACACATTATAGTTTTCGTTTCAATTTTTTTATTTTATATTTGGAGTTTTCTATCGAGATCTAGCAGCAACTTTGTCGAACATTCCAGTGCTGTACAGCATACTATAACTCGTAACGATATCAAAACGCCTTGCCATCAATGTTCGGGTCCTTAATTTACCCTAAGCAAATAGTTTGCCTATTCAAGGACACGGTTTTTTCCTCTATGTCAAACAACAGCACACGCACGCTCAATTCAGAAATTAGCGCCCTAAAAGGGCAAACGGGATCCGCGTAAAACAGCAAAGCCCAGACGACCCACGCTATTCGTCGCACCCCCACCCACACCAATAAAGCAGCAAACAGCATGCGAAATTGGCCCGGGAGTGAAAATTGGTGGCGCCAATAGCTTTCCAACCACATACACCACACACAACCGCGCCAGCAAACCATTCGAAGAAATTGTATCTTCTGCGTCGGTTGTCGGGAAAACAAATAACAATTACGACACGGGGCCAGCAACACAGTGCGAGGGCGCTTTCCACCACCTACCCACCGCTAGCACAGAGAGCATTGATGTTCTGGCTTGTCGAGTTTTTACTATCTAAGCTGCTGAGGCTGCCAGCCGTTGCCAGCTTCAGTGTGCAGCCATCATACACAGCCGGCAGCAGATTCGTGGCCGCCAGCGATCATCGAACAAGCAAACACTATTATGTGACTTGCTGAGTCAGCCGGATTTTTATTCTTTTTGTATGCTACGTTTTCCGATACACAATGTATTAATCGCGTCTAGCGTCCACACCAGCATCAACCAAGCCGTGCGTTTCGTTTCGAATGGGTCTGTTCTGCATGGAGGAATGCATGGAAGGCTAAGACTTTTATCTACCCTGCTCGTCATTACAGAATTGGTACGGAAAATGACGAATACGAATCGTCAGAAAAACGGTGCTCCGAGCAGAGCCTAAAAGGAAAAACGAACATTATAAAACGAACATAATGCTATAGAGCTTTTGTTATCATCAACACAAAATGGGGGGAAAAAGTCAATGGCTAGTCTTCAGCGAAACCTACGAACACGCGAATCCATTTCGCATCACAAGCAATGCGAGCTGATGACTGCAACAACAAAATGGATCCCTCTCATCGCCATAGCGATGGGCAAAACAAAGAATGACATTTCGACTTGGCTAAACCGGGTCAAGGTACAATCTGTCAAACGCCAATTTCAAATTCCGGTGTCAATTTCATACTCGATAATGGGATTTTAAAACCAATTCAAACGGAAACCAAAAACGGAAGGCCAACTTCCTGCACCAGAACGATCTAGATTCGTTTCGTCGGTAGGACGCAGCTTAGAATCATACAAATATGTAAAAACGTCGCCTTTATTAGTGGTGCCAACAATCTCCAGCGGCTATCAAAACATTCCAATCCGTGTTGCATCCGTTAAAAGAGTGACTTATTTAGGACCATTATTTGTCACTCTAAAGTGTATCCATTCGGCCCCTTTCTGAAGGGTCATTAGCGACAATAGACTATATTCGATTAGGGTGCCACAGCGTTGCGTCTCCACGAGGAACTTAAATCACCGGTTCAATCAGCCGCTTGCCACAAATACCCACCAGAAACGGAAACAAATGGGTCAAGCGTTCCAGCGAACAACAGATCAAGTTACTAGCCCCACGCCAACCAAGCGATCGGTGGTTTGGCGTACGCAGGCTCGTATTCCCGCCGCCGCGTGGTGTTATCTTTCTACACTTTCCTCGCGTCTCTGTGTGTCTTTTCTTCCCGCCTGTCCAGCCTTTTCGCTCTATTTAATTTCGGTTTGCTTGGCTGCCAGTCATGAGTGAGTGAGTGGCTGGATATAAAGAAGCACAAGCGATAAGAGCACTGCACTGGTGGTGGTGATTGTGAATGGTACGGTCAGTTCTGGAGCAGTTTACTGTCGAGCGCCTCTCTAGCGCCATATTATCTTGACAGAAGGGACACAATCAGAGCTACTGGTATGTGATATGCTTATGCGAACCACGCTCATACCACACGGGTGAGCGATGTGCTGGGCAGTGTGAAAGGGACAGAGGATGAGTAAGGGAACTTATGATAATGAGCCGCAAATTTCATGCTAGTTGTAACGCAAAATATAACAACACGAAACATAAGTTTGATGGTTCTATCTTATCGCAGCAACCAAAAATTCGACTCAAATCCGGTTAGTGGTCGTTCCTCCGAATTCCGACATCGTAGCATACACTCAATAAAACAAAACTTTGCTACAAAACAATAAACCGAAGAAAAAAAACAACAGGTTAAGTAAAATCTTGCAATTTTACAATGTCTCGCAAATAAAAAAAAACTCTATTAGCTTAATGGAACTCTCCTTAAAATGCCATCAGTTCGACATGCCAAGCGCGGCGGTTGCTAATGGATTCGATCAATTACAATTGGTTCATACGTTTATTTATTGTTTTCCCCCCTCTGTCAGCTCTTAATTAAACGAAACATTCACGCACACACACACACGTGCGTTTGTTTGAACCCCGAGCGAGATGGCCATTTCCTTCGAATGGTGATTGTTTTAACCGACGTGCTTACCATCCCTCTGCTGTCGCGGAGTCTGAGGGTTTATTGTTGCTCTTTTTAGCGTTAGCGCCTGCAAGCTTTACCACAAGCGACGTGCATAAACTTGACTGGGGACGACGCAGCGGGGACGCAGCCATCGATTACGCGCCGAAATGGAACGAAACAACGAGCTCCGTTTGAAGAAAAAAAAACGCAACGATTAACGAGCGCGCGCGCGAGCGCACCGTAAATCGATTTGAACTCGGACGGCTAGGCAAGTCCCGCGGCCGGGCCAATCAACTAGCGAGCCTGTGTCTTCGCGAAAGCAAGAGATACTCAGCAAAACGGCAACACAATGGCCAGTTGTGCGCGCATGATTAAGCATCTTACCTCCCAACACACAGGAGGCATACGACAGCAAAGGGTCGCTGGTTGTGTAGCGGGGGAGAAAATTAAAGAAACAAAAGACAAAAAGGCATAGCTAACCACATGACGGACCGATGGGAACCGCCAAGCATTAAAGTCAATCGAGCACGAGAAGGTGAGTTTTATTGAAATGAAATGATCGAGAGAGAAAAGGGTCTGTTAATGGTTGCAAATTTTACGACTAGTGTTGCATTTTATAAATTTGTAGACGAATGTTTTAATCATGAATCTTTTATGAATGTTTCATGATTTTTATATGGTGCGGTTTATCGATTTTTATATGCAGTTGGGTAATACTAACATAAAAATATCACCATCCCTACAAGGAACGCGCAGTAGCAGACCCATAACACCTCTTATGCTTCGCTCGACCGGGTCAACGATCAAGAAATCCTACGATAGCAGGAAATGACAGGGTTTAGAAAATGATCACCCCAACGTAATTGCAGCCAACCGACACGCTGACGCTCGGGGTCATCGATTGATCGCAAGTGTCGACACAAGTGAAAGTATGCTCCCTACTCCCACCTGACGATTCCCTCAACCCAGACCGGGCCAAGCGAGCCCTTCGTCGATACGTTGAAAGCATTTTCCCATGGCTGCATGGTTCGTGTGAGCGTTTTTTTTGTCGTGCATTTGAATGCCGGCGGTTGTGATCTTCAATAACCGTGCACTGTTGAAGCAACGCGCGACTAGGAAATGGTAATAATTTATGATCAATACACATGATTGAAAAAAGTTACAACCCTATTCATATTTCGTATTTTTTACAGATACTCGGTAGTGTGTTTCATGGTTTTTTTAAAAAATGCAATCATAAATCATTGTACAAAGATGGACTTTCCTTTTCGTGCACCGTTAGCCCAGTGGCCATCTTCAACATAATTCAAACCCACAGTTCCTTGCCACTTCTCCAAGTGAGGAGTTTAACAATCGTTCCAACATGAACTGCAGTTGTTTCACCCACATCTACATGCAAAACTTGAGACGATGCAGGTCTGCAAAAAACAGCTTCGCTGGTATGCTGAATACTGCGAGTGAAAATATAAAAAAATTTCTCCCGCATATCATCGATAAACAACAAAAAAATGCTCCGGCACTGCACAGGGTTCGATTTCGCGTAACGTAAATTACTGGTTATTTTATGCATGTCTGAATCCAATAAACAAGGTTTTTTAACATTTCTGGGTACACTTATTTCACTGAAAAAAAAACTGAGCAAAGCCTTGTTTGAAGAGGAAGAATTTAATAAATGTATACATAAATTTTTATGTGAAATTGAATACGAAATAATTTTGAACTAGTTGTTAGCAACATAAGTAAGTTCATAAGATATGTGGGAAAAATGGCAGAAAACTACGAACTCGCAATACCTTCCGCCAATAATGTTTTAAAAATAAAAGAATCGCGGAAGCTACTTTGCACTGACGGTTGAACCGATAAAAACCTGGAAATTTTTGTATTTTTTGCAACCCGTTTTTACTAGAAACTTCACCATCCAATGGCACACAAATCTAGATGCAAATTCGTACCACAGCGGTTCATACACAGCCGACTTCAAACAAACTTTAAACCCAGTTTGCGATACGTCAGGAGCCTTTGTCCTACGTAAAAATGGGAAGCAAAAAGGAAGCAACACTACGATACTGTCTCGTGTACCAGTCGTCCCGTCGGTCTCATTCACCGACGAGATCTATCTACCTCGCGTGAAACTCAACAAAATGACAGCTATTTGAAAAAGAAAACTAGCAACAGAAAAAATGGTACGTTTCCAACGGTGCCTCCAACAACAGTCACACACACACACACACACACTAATGTTTTATCGTCCACCACCCCGGTGGTCCCTGCCAATTGTGGAAAGCGCGAACTTTGTGATGCGAATTCCTTTTAGCCTTGCATTTTTGCATTCCTTCCGGCAGTGGGTGACGGTGGTGGTGGGAAAATATTGATCGTTTCTATTCCGCAGCACATCGCGACCCTTTTTGTTCTCCACGTCGAAAGGCACATTCCGGCCGCATCGAGGCACACAACAAAAACGGGTCTGCAGAAACGAGGGTAAAATTGTTGGCAAAAATGTACAATTTAATTAAAATGCGCTAAAAGAAGATTCGTATGCGAGAAACCAACGTTCCGATTTTTGTTTTTTTTTTTTGTTAAAGGTTAATATTTAAAGCGTGGATTAACTGTGAAGAAGCATAATATCTGTTTTATTTAAATAATATTATGGTATAAATCTATGGCCAGTTTTTAAACTAAACAGCACGAGCAGACAATGTCAATATAAATGAAGAAACAACACACATCCACATCATTCATCGGTAATATTGTCGACCACACCTCCATCCGGCGCATTGGATCTTTTGTCCGTATGTTTCAGCGCGAAAACTTTTATTTCCTTTTCAATATTTCCCGTTCGCTCTCTCACTCGCCTTGGAACTAAAGACACCCTCCTGTCAGACGGTCGCCATCCGGTTCCGGTGGCTAAACCCCAACGGACGTAGGTGCTGGAGACATCACCTCCGTAAAACCCGGAAGTAGCACCAGACACAAAATGACGGCGGCAATTGGCAACAAGGGACTCGGTTCGATTCGACTCGAGTCCAGCTGAAAATGACGAAGCCCTCTTCAGCTGAACAGGGCAAACAACGGAAGACTTCACTGTCTTCGCGCAACAGAAAAGCTCACTCGAAAACGTAGGAACACGCGCTCCCCCTCGCCGCCCGTCCGTCCTCCATTCAGCCAAGTGACACGCTTTTCCGGTGCGATATCGATGTCACGCGAAAATTCTTATAGACGCGAATCCCGAGTGGGTGTCTTTCATTCAAGAGAGCAAAATGGGGAAACAAAATAAATCTCTCACCATAAGCAACCACAAGCAACGGAGCCACTTTTATCCACTTGTCAAAACCGATCGGATGAATGGATGGATTGGAAGGGTCTTGAGTTCGGTGCACCGATTTGAAATCTGGATTTAATTTTTATTTATTACAATCTGGACGATTTGCTAAGATTTAAACCAGCTCATTAACGAATAGTATGTTTTATATAAAAATGAAAAACTTACAAAATATTTTTTTTAGGAAGCTTCAAATAATGCCATACCCATGGACGAGCATATATCGATAAAATATATTCCAATAATTTAGGTAAATTCTGAGACATTATGTCACATTTTATGATTTGCAATCGATTTACTTTTCTACTATTTGGTGGCAGACGGATTATGCTCCCACACCAACCAAAATAAAATACATTTTAAATCAAAGCATTTCTACCGGATTGACCAGGATTCAAAGTAACCAGAAATCTATACAATATTCCCACTCGCTTGCGTAGCTCGCTAAAGTGTTTCATCTTCTTTACAGTTGAAACAAAAATCAATTTCACCCAGATGGCGTGCGAGTCTGGCGGGTTTTACTCTGGAGGATGGAAGCTGTTCCCAATTCACGCATCGACCGCGTGTGTGAGAGCGTCCGTGATCGAACATTGATATTTTGTGAAACTCTGAAACACGCTGAAATACATCTGCAGCGGTTGTGGCCGCTTAGTCAAATAAATGAACATACGAGCGGACGGAAAGATGGTGCTTGCGTTCTTGCAGACGACACGAGCAAGTACGTGATTTGATAAAAAGCGGCAAAACGAGATTCTTTGACACACTAGCAATGTACCAAAATTTAACACACTTTCTTGTCCTTGCTTAAAATATAAAGCCAGAACCAGTATCTGGTTTCTCGTTTGATTATGAAAAGTTTAATATTGTAGCTAAAAATTGTACCGATAATAAGCCACAAGCAATACGATGAATTATGTTCACAATGATAATAATATCGCGCCGAGCGCCCCTCGACTGTTCGTTTTACAAACTACTTTTGTTTGCACATTATGCTATCAATGTGTGGAATTTCATATCGATAATACCAATAAGGTAAATATTGTATACCAATAAAACCACCATATTGAGCGACAACAAGGTGACAAATTTGTCAAACCGTATTCTTTACTTTGCACATGTTTTCAGCACCTGGAAAATCCACGAAACGTGTTAATCAAATTTCGAAAAAAATATTAACGTTTGTCCAGAGCAATCAGTTAATTTGTATGTGTTTTAATTGGTTTACCAAACAAAGTGTGAATTGACAATTGTCAAAATATGCTGAATTAAACATATTATTCGTTTTTACTTTTTTATTCATTTTTCTGAGTGACACGTGAACTGGATGAAAAAGTGCAAATGCTTACTCAAATCGTACTGCAACGTCCAACACAATTGCTACACTCTCTTTTTCAGTGTCTGAGAGACTTAAAGACGCACACATCACAGTGCATTTTTTCCTTATCCACCATAATGTGGCATTGAGGCACAATTGACCGAAATTTTAAGCAATTGGGAACACCTCCTTTTTTTAGCCCGGTATCCTTCAACATCCCACAAGAACCAGATGAATTTTCTATCTCCTCTAAAAGCTAAATAACATCAATAACATAACAAAGCTAAATAAAATCCCCAAACTGTGAAACGATGAATCAGTTTAAGCGCGGCGTGTTGTTTTGTTGCCTGTCCTGGGAGTAAATGTTGCACCATTTTTTGGCGACAAGACAAAGGATTAGGATTTCAGAAGCGTGTATAATCTTCAGGAAGTGCAGGAAGAAAATACTAGTTTCGTTCTTCTTCCCGTCTAACCCCAATCATTTCTCTTTGCATCCCTGTTTTCCACACATCAGTGCTGTCATACGGGATGGGTTACAAAGCAGAGTGAGTGAGTGAGCAAGGAAATCGCAAAATTCATCCGTACGAGGGCGAATCACACACATACACGCAACCACGCAAACGCAACACAGTCAAATCATCTCGGACGCCGGCGCATGCAAACAAAGCGGCGAAAAAGGGAGAAAGCAAGGATATATCTCTTGCCAGCTCGGAAAGGCAGCCATGTGGATGCTGTACGTGTTTGTGTGTGGTACATGATTCACACGCAACCACAAACACCAACGTCACACAGGACGAGCTTGGTTTGTTGGTGTTGGTAAGGGTCTCAGGTTGCTAGAACAGGTGCAGATGAGGAGGATCTGGGATTGAGTTGGTCAGCCCCTCTGTGCAGGTGTGCATTTTCCAGCGGAACACACTGTTCGCGCTTTATTGAGCCGTTTTTGCTTTCATGAATGAGGTTTTATTTGAAGTTTGCAACAAATATTGTACGGAAAAAACTTTTGAAGCCAACATAATATGAAGATAAAAATTTTCTTCGAAGATTAATGTAAAATAAACAAACTCACCTTTGGGCATGCAGATTCCTAGGTTGAGCAGCAGTTTTTGTAGTTTTAATAACAGCAACCAGCGCTATACTTAATGTGGTCGTGACGATCGAAATGGGGTATATTAACATCGACGATTCTGCTCGTTTTTGCCTCTATTTCAGTGGTGTTTTCATTTTCACCAACGATCAAGGACTTTTTCTTAACGGAACACGCACCTACGGGATACGCTTTTAATTCTATCTGCACAGCACACACAACAATATCGGTAGTGAGAGAGATCGAGAATTGTGATCAAAACCAGGTGAGCTGCTCACTTTGATCAAGCACATTCCTAGCACCGACGCGTACACTTCGATTACGATTTTCTATGGCTTTTTTTTTGCTCTCTTTAGTAATAATACACAGCAAGAAGTAATCGTTTTACTTATACACAGCATATCTTGCTTTCACGTCACATAGGATACAAGCACAGCGATCCTCTTTGCTGCCGTATGCTGCCATCATTCACAGTGAGCTGACAAGCTTGCGTGGCTCATTCTCACGTCTCATATCCCCGCTAGACAGAAGTTCCATTTCATTGTATTCTCCCGCTCGCACCTTTATTGTGTACCCCTCACTTCCAACAGCATCTCGTTAGCTCGTTTGGGAAGTGATCTTGAAAGCCCTTTGGCAGCCCCCAAAACATGAAGGGATGGAGGAAAGGTTGAGACCAATGATGCCTCCCTCATGATGCCCCTCGGTACATTTAACACATACCGTCGCGCCTTCCGCCGTACTGGGGAAGTGCAAATATGCGCACAAAGAATTAAAAAAAAAACGCACAGGCCTCCGAGACGCACTAAAACTTGTTTTCATCTCGAACCAAGCACACTACCACAACGCAGCACGCTCTTGCCTTCTCGCTTTCACCGTGTCGTGCTTGTGCTCCAGCTTACCCAACACACACATACGCAAACACACGCACACACTTCTGACGGCTGCAGCTGGAGAACAGATTCCCGAATCTCTAGACTTGGGTACGGTCGAGCCAAGCGCTACGTGCGACGGTGGAGCAGCAGGAGTAATACTAACACTTTTGCACATATGGCCGTTGCTATTTTTCACCAAGAGGTAGACACACACCGACACACAGCACGCACGCTCGTTCTCTCCTTTTCGCTCTCGCTTATATTTCCATGAACGGCATACCTTCTGCCTCCAGCCTTTCTCGGCCGTACACTTGTCACCATCTCCTTCGCTTCACCTTTCCACTCCGTTTCATTACCTTCCTTACGAATACACACACAAACAAGCCCAGTGCTCGTACACACACCCACACGCCACAACGCGCTACTGCATTCGTGAACCCCGCTACTGAGAACGCACCACAAACTACTCCACAAAAAAAAACCCTTCTAATGCCAGCTTTCAAAGTTGCGTTACCCTAGGCAACCCGTGTTAAAATTGGTGGTAAAATTGAAAATAGTAGGCCTTGTTCTTTCGTTCCAACTCGTTTTAAGGAGTTGACATTTGAACTGTAAAAACGAATCACGATCCGTGCTGTTGTGCACGATCCTATGCACAACTCCTACACAACCTCACACCGATTCATGTTCGACCAGTGGGAACATACAACGAGCGGGGCGCTTTGTTGACACACTATCACAGCTCTCAAATACCGACCCGATCGGGAAGCTACAAATTATCACGCGGTGGTATAATTTGTTTGGTTGATACAATTTTGATGCAATTTGTGACAATTTTCACACACCAATCACGCCGCCTCCGAACGCTTCTCTCACGCGACCAACACTGTGCACGACGGGGCTCACGATCGGTTTAAAAACAATGGGGAACACTTCTTTGCACTTCACACAACACTAAATCGGCTATCAAAGGATTTCCTGTGCACTTTACTACACTGGGTGCGTTATCACCTTGTTCCGGATCCCGCAGTAGATCCTTTCGGGATACCTTGATCCTGCTTTTCTTACTTTTGAACAACACACACAAATCCGACCCGAAGAAAACGACCGACGCCGATTATTTGATTTTCTTTCTGTGGTTCCGGTGGTACCTGTCACAAACACTGCCAAAGCTGCTCAACTATTGGGATTGCCCAGCTTCTACAGTCGTGGAGAAGTGGATTACCGTGAACTACCATTTTGAGCGAATAGACACGAAGAAGCGAGATGCAAGAAATGAAATTTCGAACAAACCTTCACGAGAATCGCTGGGCGGCAAATTGTGTAAAAGAGATGCAGAAAGAGAAAAATCGGCACGCCAAGAGCGACTTTTGCCCGCCCACTACGGACTAGTAAACTTAAATCGGACAAATTACGTACAAGTAATAATATAACAATGAGCGATGCATGGAGGTTTATTTGATCAAAATTATCGAGACATAATTCAGATAATTTCTCGTAAAAGTGCAACGCCAGTTAATAATGGGAAAGACCAGTAAGAAAATACTAGACGTCGGGCATTTTAGACATTTGCCACATTCAAATCGCCATAGTTACTCGCAGATGGCCGAGCGTGTTCGAAAAGCCCGACGTTTGTATACATTTTCGAACTGTGCAACTCATATGCGGAAAAGAGATGCAGAAACACAATGGGAAATAAAAA
>JXXA01013479.1:0-14235 GCA_000956255.1 Anopheles punctulatus
TCTCAAAACATGTGTGAAACCTGTCGTGTTTCGTAAAGTTTGGCATCTTACACGCGTCATACACAGCAACCTACCTGTAGTCGACGTATAGCGAACTGAAACTTGTAGCGGAGATTTGTGTGTACTTTGTAATCTCGCCCTTAGGTCGGGGATACTCGCCACAGTATCGCCCAGTTCCGAGGAGTTTAATTAAGAACAAAGCGACCAGCGGCGCGTGCATGCATAGCAAAGACAGGAGACACAGCCTCGAGTGGAGATATAATTTAATATTGACTCATAAATTAAACTTAATAAAGTCACACCCACGAACGGTAAGATCTCCCCGGATCTTCCGGATGGGGCTAGTGCGAGTCGAAGAACCGAACGAGAAGCAGTACATTGAACGAGTTCTACGAGGGGCGATGAGGGAGGATGTACAGTATGCTCAAAATTCCCATACACCCTGGCGCGTCTAGGCTCTAGGCTAATCTCCAGCGTTATCGTTGTGTGGAAAACTTTAGCCTTTACTCTTGGAAGGGGGTTTTCGCGCGCCGTATAAGGAACCTTTGCTGGCCAGGAAGCCCCACACGCCTTGGCCGGGTCAAACAGTGGGTGAAGACGGTTCGAGGTGCCCCGATTCGTTAGTTAATTATGGCGGAGGATACGCTGCGCTCGTACGCACTTGGCGAAAGTGTGGTAACGTTTAATCGGAGGATTAAATATTGAAACTGATTGCGTTATTACGATTTGACACGGTGGGACATGTTTGCTGTTCAATTAAACTTTGTTGAATATTTTAAAATTGTCTGTTGATATTTTGCATCACACGTGCAAAGATGCTGCTAACAGTGGAGAGAATTGACAAAGAATTTGACAAAAAAATGTGAATATCGTGTATATTGGGGAAGAATAAAAAAAAAACACACACACACACACTTCAAAATCAATCGAACAACACGAAAATTCCATCTAAATTTGAACCCTTTTCGCAATCAATTTTATTGTCATCTCAGGTTTACCTTCACTTCACTCCAGCCTTAGCAGTTCATCTTGGCCTGCTTTGACTGCTGAGCTCGTCGAGCTGGAGAAGGCTGTGAGTGCAGAGCAGAGAAATGGAGGGGAAAAAATAAAACACAAGATAAGTTTACCAGCATCCTTCCTCTCCAAAGTCGCTGCGAGCTCTGATCGGTCTGTGCGAGCCGGGTGGTTGGAACAGAACGGAAAGTCACCTTCGGGAAGGCTCCATTTCCACGTGGCTCTGCTCTGCATCGTGTTAAGCCTCCTCTTCCCGCCACCCGAGTGCTCCGTTTTGAAGGAGTTTTCATTAAAAGCATTAAGAATAAGGATTGGCTGACGAGCCTTTGGCGATTTTTGAGCGAAACAGCAACAGAAGAAGGCGGCGGAGTGGATGAAATGTTTAAAAAGATTTGATTTTTTGTTTTATATCCACCATTCGGTGCCGTTGTACGTGTGTATGTACGTGCGCTTATTTTTTGTTTTTCGTTCGCCTCGTTCCCGGCTTGTACATAATTATTTTCTCTTCTTTTTAATTGCCAAAATGAGAAGGAACGTTCTCGTGGCTGGCGGCAGGGCAGGGGATAGAAAAAGTGGTCGAAATCGGTGTGACATAAAGTGTTTCAATAAATGGGTTGAGTCAACGATTGAAACGAAAGACTGAAGGGAACGGCACGCAGACATGTGCCGGTGGGTGATGAAGCAAAATAGATAAAATTCCATTTACTGGCGTGTACCGATCGGAATTGTATGTACAGTGAGAAGAAAATTTTGGTGTGTTTTTTCGGTCACTTTCTTATCGCTTTTCTTATCAACAATTCAGTTTTACGGCGCAATTTTTACTGCTCCATCGTATCGAGTGATGAAAGAAAGGATTTTTTTAAATTTTTTTACACAGTTTATTCGAGCGATTATTCTCTTCTACATTGTTCAATTACTTTAGAGGATATTAAATAAAAACTTACAAAAAATGAGTACTTCCATCTAACAGCTGTAATATTTTCAGATAAAAATATTCCAAACGGTCAGAAGCAAACGAAAACTTTTTCGCTAAAAAAAAAAACTTTAAAATGCAATAAGTCGAAAGGAAGGGGGAATTCGTTGAAAAAAAGAAAAGGGTTGCCAAGGGAACGATTGGAAAAGCAGAGGAGCCTAGCGGTGAGAGGCTCGCGAGAAGCGACTGCAGGGGTTTGAATAAAAAATCAATAATTAATTATGTATCAGTTATCTCTCAAGAAGAACCGCTTCGACTTGGAGTGTGTAAGGTTCGTTGTTTTTCTTTTCCGTTGCTCCCTGTTCATTACCATGATTTGGTTGCGTCCATTAGAAAAGAGGTTGATGTTGTGTTTTTTTTGTGCGCTCTCGCTCTGTTCACTTTCCCGCTCCTTTCTCGCGAACACCGTGCGTTCCTTCGTTCGTTTTCTAATTATTTATCATTAGACGAGCGAAAGTAAATAGCGAGCCTAAGCGCATGGGCTTTGGCACTAATGAAAAACACGCCATTCCGGTCACACGGCCCGTCTGAGAGGAGGACGGGTAGGAAAATTGCACAGAAAAGGGTTAGCAACGGCAACGTGGAAGGAGGCAAGCAAAGGAAAAGTGATGCAAATTTTGCTGGCGGCGATTAAAATCCAAGAAACGGTCAGAGCGACACACGTAAAAAAAAGTTAATGCACGAATCGATAAAGAAAACTCGCGCCACTTTCCCCGCGCGAAACGCAAGCGAAAGGGGAATGGGGGGAGGGCATAGCATATTGGTATTTCAATCAAAGTGGGCGCTCCTTTCTTCCCCTTTCAGTCATGGTGATGGAAAGAATGGGAAGGACCATGTAGCGCAAGTCGGTGGAACGCAAAAAATGGTGAAAAATAAAAAGGTTTTCTAAATACCTAACAACAGCAACAATGTAAGCGGGAAAATTAGGAAAAAAATGTCACCGAACCGTGTCGGTGCAGAAAAATCTTTTCCGACGACGTTGGTGTTCAATTAAATTAATTAAAAATGTTTCGGCGGACCCGCGGTGGCCTCGAGCGGTCCAGCGGTTGCCCCTGACAACCGGGTTCGGCGTGATATTTGCATCGATTAAATTGGCACCGGGAAAAGAATATGAACTTGTTTTCCAGAAGATTCGTTGACGTCTTTAGAAAACAAAAAATATGTGAAATTTTTTCCTACAACGTGTAAAACACTGCGCAGAAGATGAAATAACAGCTCGGTACGCTAAGGTATGGGGTCATAATCGTACATCGCCAGATAAAATGAGGCATAAAAACTACGCATTCAACGGTTATCTGCGTAGAAAGAGCAATCTGTAGCAAACTGCATATCATCGCATAAAAATGTGAACCCACCAGCACGATGAGTCTGATAAATACGCCAACGAATTCCATAACTCTGCAGATACCCGCCGGCCGAGGATGGCTAGCGAAGGCGGAAGGCTTCGACGCATCATTAACCCACGCGCGATAGGCGTACGGAAGCTCATATGGTCGTGAGTTATAAATTTCACCTTCACATGGCACAAAATTGTGTATTTTCATACTATTTGCGTAAGAATATGAAGCCACGTGCGGAGCAGGCTGGGTGATAAAAGGGGATAGGGGCACGAAAGCGGGAAATTATCCTTCGCTGGCTGGAGAAGATTAAGGCTTTCACGCAACGGCTCGCACTGGTTCGTACTGGCCCGCAAAACCACGCATACGGACCGTGCTTAATCGGCGAAACGCGCCACCACCAACGCACCGAACGAACAGCGAACTGTCCAGCATGTGTGTGTGTGTGAGAGAGAGAGAGTACGGGGAGTGAGGTGGAAAATTCAAATCTAATATCAAACATAATGCCTTCATCTCTTCCATCTTTATGTTCCGTCCAGCATGCCCACCCTCCGGAGCGGAGAAACATGTGGATTCTTCGAAGCGGCCTAAATGCCTGCCCGAACCCTTTACTGTGTGTTTTTGGGAGGGTGGTGCAAAGGGAGGGAGGGGACTTGGGGGTTGAGGAGTGTCGTGAATTCCGACGATAGTGGCATGGTGGCTGGAGCCGCCTGTCGATTCTTGGTCCCATGCAGCGGTGTGTGGTATCGAGGAAAAGCCGTTGTTCGTTTGAATGTTTCACTCGAACACGGGCTGGATGTCGGAGGTCAGCTCGGGAAAGGCTAACAGTGCGTGACAGTTGTGGAGTAGCTCCCCATCGAGGAGATGGAAACAGTTTAAATTAAAGTAGATTTTTCCCTATAGTAAGCTCTTGATTAATATCACAACTATTGTAATAACTTCCAATGGAGAATACAACTCGCAAAAGTAAAATTCAAAGTTTTTTTTAAAAAATGAATGTCTGGTTTATTACAATATGAACTGGATCTGAAAGAGCGTTCCATTTAGTTTTATTTACAATATGAAATTATGATTGAATATTGCGGCTTTTCTGTTGAGGGCTAAAGTTTTGTTTTTAAATACTCAATACTTAATTTTATAATTTAATTTTGAAAAATACTTCATTGTAATAACAAAAACAATATTTTTCTTAAATACATTAAAGCCCCCTCTAGCTTGATACATTTGGCGTCACATACTGTAGTTTTTCGCCAGCGTATGCAGGTAATACGATACATCGGCAAAGTGTGGAAAGCTCATTCGCTGGTTAAAACGATACAAACGGTACCAGGCTTCGATGTTTCTCATTCAATCTCCCCTCGCAACCTCGCCGCATCCCCGCCGTCATCTCACGCAACTCCCGCTGTACCACACGTCGCCATCAGGGACAACATGTATGTATTTAGTTTTTTACATTTTCACCAAAGAACGAACGAGTTCGCCGCCTGCTGCTAGCGGCTGCTGGCGCGCTATCACTGCCGTGCCATCCGAAACGGCGGTCTGCCTTGGATGCTTGTTCGGTCGGTCACATCCATTTCGGGGTGGGTCGTGCGCGGGGGGTGGACGGTCGCTATGATACGCTTTCGATATGTGTGTCTTGGGCGTACGCGTACGTGGAAGGCGCCTCACGCGCGCGTCCCGGGACCATCGTTTGTTGGCGAGTCCTTTCGCACGTGCACGAGCGAACGGTCGGACGGACGGACGGACAGCTCGGCGATAAAGTTGGTTCTTTTGGCCGGGGACCTTACGCCACACAGAAATAGCCAGCGGCCGCGTTCGCGCGTAGGACGCTTTTCGGGCGTTAGGCGTTCGGTGGAAAGTTGTTTAACGCCGTATTTTTGGTTGTAATGCTGCGCCGGTACTTTCTTTCGGCACGGTCCTACGTCCTGGACCGGGTCCGCTCGCTGCGGCGAAAGCGAAAGGGGTAGTCGAGCGTTGTGGGTACAGGGTGACCGGTAACGGAGCCTGCGGAGGGATGGAGGGCCATGTGGGTGAGGAGACTTGCATTAACTTTCTTCCACCAGCGAGGGTTGGTGGTTGGTGGGGTAATGGTGTGTGTGTGTGTGTTAGTACGCGCGGTAGCGAATGTATCAGGTTCTGTGTTTCGTTAAACGACTTCGCCACGGGTCTTTGAGTTTTCTAACGAGAAGAACCGGGCGAACGTTTTGATGATGCTGGACGCTACGCGAAGATGGGTCCACCGAGATGAAAGGGAGGCACAGAGGGGGAGTGGTGAATTTAATTAATGTAAATAATTCCGAAATGACGGCAGCATTTCATGCATGCATGTGTGCGTATGTGAGGGCGCTGATTAAAGGGATGGTCATGCATGAAACACAAACAGAGTGGACAAGAAATGTGATATCTTGCACAAGGGAAGCTGTAGTTCAAAGGTATCACTTACGCTCGCTGGCGTAACGCTCGCAGAAGGAGTAGTTCAATTGTTTTTCACCGTCCCCGAGCATGTTTCTTTGCATAATATTGTACGTTATTTCAAGCAAAGTTAAGGAATGTCCAATTAATTGGGAAAGGGCGATTCCTCGTTTTTGAAAACTTACCATGTGCTGTGAAGGGGTTTTCATTTGCAGTTGCTAAAATACCTATCAAGTAGACGCTTTTGAGCGGGAATGACCCCTATTGTATTTTAAATATATAGTCATGTGGTTTTTCATATTTCAAAATATATTCAGAAGGAAATGAATAAAAGTAGTCATGTAAATAATCTTAAATTAACTTTATATGCAAATAAAGAAAAGTATTGATTTAAAATGATATACTGCAATTCTTTTAAATATTTTGAATAATTTATTTGTATCACACAAGAAAGAAATTCTTCTTAAGGGTACAACCCTTGCCTACTTTGTCGTCAAGAGACGTTTGTGATCAATGAGAGTCGTGCGAGCCGGCTACTTGGATACCCTATCACCAGTACGGCATCAACTCCTTCACACGCAGGAAACTGATATCCCTTTTTTCCACACTCATTCATCTCCGGATGAAAGGAGCTCGTCCGCTCCGATGTCATTCGGTGCTTCTGGTGTAAGATGAAAGTGATAAAAAAACCGTTCTGCATGTTCACCTCGCAGGGAGTGGAAGGAAACGGTTGCGTGCGAGCTAATATCCGTAATCCGTGATCTTGTCACATTCGTCTTCACTTTCACCGTCACGAAGAATTCGATTGACCAAAAAAAAACCCCGACACCCCGGCTTTGAACGAAGGGTAAAAAGAGAGGGGGAAAAAACATCCTAGAGCGGCAAAAAACGTTAACATTTAATCGCAAAAGTGTGTGGAACACGAGCATTGCGAGTGGTGTCCTTTGAAAAATAAGTATTCGATTGACAGCTTTTTGAATGGCAATGTCCGGTTGTTTGCATTTGACATGTGATATTTTTTTTTGCGCCGAGAGAAGCGGAAATCACAAACACCGGGAAGTGGTGGAGTGAAGTCGAAGTCGTGGCTTTTGGAGGGTGGCTTCAGGTTATTTGAATTTGGGTTCAATTTTCGATCCGAGGGTGTGATTATTCAAAAAGGTGCGTTTTTCGTTGCATGACTGCGTAGGTGTCGAAGTGTTAGTAATGAAGTTTATAGCTTGGAATGGCATATGATACACCTGGCGCCTCCATGGTCTGCTTTAAGGTTGTTAGTAAGGTTGTTTTAAAGATAGCTTTCAATGGTTCGTTCTCCTGGTGAACCGACCGTTTCACCACAGAAAGATCACACTTTACACTCTGGTACTGTTTTTGGGAAAAAAATATTTGCCCAACTTCATCTTCAAACAACGAGCTATTTTAGGTAGCTGCGTGTAGTATTTTGCGGACTAACACCAATAAAATGCTCGTACAATGGAGAACAGTAAAAGAAAAAAAAATACACTAACCCAAAAGATGTGAACCCAAACACTCACATGCTGTGGCGTGTGTCTCCAACCCGTGCGCTGGGAAAAACCGACGACCGTAGCAAATGAATTTATTCTTCGGACACTAACAAGTGGTAAAATTGATTTCGGTCAACGGTGTAATCAAATAAACACTAAAGAAAGAAGGAGTGAGATAGTAGAACGTAACCTTTTTTGCACCTCCGAGCGGGGGCCCCGTTTCTGGTTCACCCTGGCGTAGGGGTGGGCCGATTTTTCTCACCCACACCTTCTAATCCTCTTGTCGAAGGCAGCGGCAAAGCGAAGAAGGTCTCCTGCAGGAGGCCGGCCCGGTTTGAGGCGATCCAATTTTTGACCCACTCGCACGGTCGCATCTCATTGTGAATGCTAAACCTTTCCTCGGCTTCATTGGGCGCGTTGAGGTTGACTGGAAAATCTTGCCTGCTTGCCTTTCCCCCCTCGCACCACGGTCAACTACTCGAACGTTTATCCATAATTCGTACGGGTTTAAGAGGGATTAAAAGGACGCACAGTCGACACCTCTGCCGTCCTGACCCACGGATGTAAGAGATAGAGAGAGAGAGAGAATGAAAAAAAAAACGGGAGAAGTCAATTGAAGAAACGCTGATCAGTTTTGGTGCCTCAATTTGATTTGCTCCCTAATGAACCGAACCGATAATAAGTGGTTGGACGAGGGCGTCAGGCGAAGGCAAACAAAATCTGGAAAGCGGCCGACGTGTGCAGCGCCCCCCCCAACCGGTTCGGCAGGGGAAGTATTTGATTTAGGGCCGGAAGAAGTTATCGGTTCTAAATCTGGCACACAATTCTGCCCTCGGAATGTTTGCAGGACAAATGTGCTGGTCGTTCTGCTGACCGACTGTTTCGGCTGGTTGATTGCGTTAGGTGCATTAGTAGTTTTTTTTTTGTTGGCCAACATTCCGATGCCTGGAAGTTTTAAAACGCGACTGATGGGCTTGTAGGTACACCAGCGTGATTAGATTGCTTTTGAAGCATTTAAAAGGAAACATTAAAGTATGATAGACCTTGTGCTGATAACAGGGTGGTAAGTCAATTAGAACATAACCTAATAAGTACTTTTTCTTTGCACTTTTACGCACTCGAACGTGGAGAGGTAGTGAAACATTCACCTTACTTTCCCGCGGCAGATTCCTAGCAAAGGCAAGTGAAAATTAATAATACACCTCAAGGATTTTCTTGGCTCGAGTCGGTGAGTTTTTTTCTCGCGGGGGGTGAGCGGTCTGTCAACAAAAACGGGGATGTAAATTAGCTTAAAATTTATCCAACCATCATCCACCGACCGCTGCATAACAAAGTCATCGAGTCAGCATCGTCCTACGATGTGTTTTTTTTTGTTTTGTTCGCTTCCTCCCACAGGCACCGAATGTTTCGAATATGCCTTTTTAATTCAATGCACCCTCCACATCCACACGGCCTGCTTGGGTTGATCTTTTTTTTTTGTTTACCTTTCCTGAAGAATTACCTTTCCCTCGCCAATACCCGCCATCTGAAAGTCAGCGTTAATTGAAAATAAAGCGTATGCAAAAACTGGGAATGTTTTATGAAGAAAAGCAACGTAAGACAAAGTAGAAAAAAAAATGAAAAAACAGGGAACCGGATATTGAAGGAACACCATGCGAAATTAGTTTTTTTATGTGTGTGTGTATGTGTGTGAGTGTGTGCGTGTGCTTTATGTGTTTGTCCGGTTCTTCACCTACTTCTACTCTTACCCGCTTTGCATAATTCATTGCCCGACCGGTCAATCTTAAGTTTCTGCTTGCTTTTACCGGTTACTTAGGCTTTTAGGCGGGTGGGGAGGGGAAGCCGTTCCTGATGGAAAGCTGAGCTCAAGCATCGTTTACACTAACGGAAAGAAGATGCGATAAAAATTAAACTTTGTTATGGTAATCGTAAGGCGATGAGATATGTTAATTGCTTTGCGATAAGTACGACAACTTCAGTTCACAATCAAACGAATTAGTTAGAAAACATTGCAATAAAAGTTGCTTGAAGAATGATATTGGTATATATGATTTGGATTGGTTATTTTTTATCGCGGCCTGGTCGTATTAACCTAGTAATATACGATTAAATAAAATAATTTCTGAACTCACCTCAAGGTTTGTAAAAGTTTATGTTTATGTTTACGCTTCCTTCACGCACCACCGCACGGTATGCTTACGCTGCAGTAATTAATGACAAATATTCAGCAGAAAAGATTATGGACTGCTCATTAAAAACCAGGCTCATGGTGTGTGAGCGTGTGTGTGCAGAAAACAGGCAAATTTTAGAGAACCCCGAAAAAAATCCCAAAACCGGGACACCTTTTTTCGTGTCGGGTGTAAATGATGAAGATGCTGAACCGCCCGGTATCCTTTCAGGAGGAGGAAGTTCTACTGAAAACTAGGTGAAAGTAAGTGTTTTTTTTTTCTACGTTTGTGTTTATGAGTGCATGGAACGGTCCGCACGGTCGCAGCGTATTTGACGCCGGGTTCTAATAAGCACTGAGCAAATGTTTGACCAAGCCGACATTAAAATGGTGATACATTTTTGATATGGCTTTTCCTCGGGTTATTCCTGCCGCGTGGACTTGTACTTCTTTTCAGGGGTCAATAAAAGTATATCATGTGCATGATTCAGGAGCTCTTTCTTGGCAAAGAGGTGGTGGGAGTGTTAATGGTGCAAAGTGGGAGAAGGTTAGATTGATGTAAATGGAAATTTGAGAATTACTAATTAAAGTGCTGTTAAGGCCGGGATTATAATGGAAATTTTAAGAAAATATGTAATGAAAATAGAACATCAAACAAATAAAATAGGCAATAACCGTTGGACAAATTCTATAGAATATTTTAGCAGAATTGATGTTCTATATTTTTGAGCAAATTCTTCAGAAAAAAACGTTGGTTTTTGATAGTTTTGTTACATTTTCACGTATTTATTAAAATCAATCCGTATTTTAAATTTTTTAAAATGATGATTGCATCCTATTTTTGTTCTGCAACCATCTGTGGTAAAAAATTAAGTTTTAGTATTAAATTGATAGCTTAATAATGTTCCCTAAGTATCACTTTAATTCAGAGCACCCCTTGCAGAAACAGTTCACTAAAAGGCACTTGTAAATTAAAGTCCGGCGTCGGAAAAATCGAAGAAAACAATTCGTTCCACCCCGACCATTCGCACTTTCTTTCACAGACGGAAGTAATAATGAAGTAATAATGTCTGGAGAGTTTTTCACGACACTTATTCACACTGCCCTGTCGGCTTGTTGGCTGGTTGGTGTAATATCGTTCACGCTGTACCATTTTTCGAACAATTAATAAATAATTAACGATTTTTTACGCACACTCCAACCGGTCTCTCGCTGGTCGGCTGATCCACAACGAAGCAACCAACTAACCTCCAATCGCTCGCTCGAGTTCGAATTGAGAATCCAGCACCAGCACTCCCGAGCACTAATAATGGAGAAATAATCGTAAAGTTTTATAGAATAGTATTTCACCGCTGGCGGTGGAACCGTGCCGGATGTGGTGGGGAGGGCACTAGGAGGATGTCTTTTCAAAGCCAGCTGGTGTCGCAAAAGGCTTCGACGGTGCAGACGGCAGCCAGTGTACGTGCGTATGCGAGCCGGCTCGCCCTGATGAGGGGTGAAGCAGTGGAGGAATGTTCCCAACAAAACACCGGCAGACGATAATGTGCCCGGAAAAGAGAGAGCGCCTCATGGCGAATAGGAGATTAATTAAGGCGTCCCACGGTGTGCTGCAGGAGCCGACGAGGACTCGGCACGGGATTAGCAGTGGAGCACCAAATTTCGTTGCCCAAATTGCGTATTGGGGACATTGTGCCAACGACAAAGTTAGGCAGAAAATGACCTATGCGAAGGACTCGATGCGAAGTGGGTGAGTGGCCCCCAACCCCCGAAAAAAAAACTGATCGTCCACTTTGCAGAGTTCACGGCTTAAGAGTGCAAATTTATATTTTGAAATATTTCACCCCCACACCCCAGTGCGGTGGCAAATGTTGTCGAAAAATATGAAAATCATAAATCCGTGCTTTCACTTTGCGAAGTGGAACACGGTTGGGATAATTTGTAATGTGACCGGGGAGGTTTTCTGGTCGACAGTATGGTCGCGCGCGCCCAACGAAGCTCACGTGACAGGAACATGAATTGGCAAGCCATTAGAGCCGTAAGCCGTCGTTTCCCTGTTCGTGAGTGGTGCTTGATGTGAAGCCGGTCGACGGTTTCTACGAACAATCATTAATCAATGTGCACCGGTAGGAAGTGAGAGCGGCTGGGAGGTGGTTGGGCGGGGTTTAGGGTTTAAAATGCGACAATCAAAAATGTTCATAAATGGACATAAATTGAGGTGCGTTACATGATGAATCGCGGCTAGTTGTGAGTGATAAGTTTTGGCTCGGGCTCCATTTTCACATGCGAATACGAAACTTTGTTTTTCCTTTCCCCTCTTCCTCCAACCAGTTGATTCCAGCCGGTTTATTTCACCATCACGCATGAATGGTGAAGTTTGACGTGTTGCCATGAAGTCGTGTTTAAAACACCATCACCGATGGACGCTTGATTTTTTTTTTCTGTTTCAGTTCCTTAACGAACGCACCATGTCCAGTCTTGGCTCGGTCAAAGCAGCGGGCGTGAATGACTGGAGGTTTCACTTTCTTTGTGGCCAGCTTCCGACCCGGATCCAGAGGCTGGAGGTCGTTTTGTGTTGGTATCGGTGAGCTTTTCAAACACGCACACCAGCGTGCCGGGAGCGCGCTTGAGTCGGACTGGTCAGCAGCGAAGAAAGACGATTTGAAAGTGAACCAAGTGGAGCTGAAGTGAAAGAAGCCGGTCCTAAAAAAACGACCGTCGTTTCGTTTCTTTTGAAAGTGAAAGGAGTGTGGAGGAAAATCGTCCTTCTCCGCTCCCGTATTACTCGGTGCCTTCTTTGATCGGCTCCGTCGGGCAACCCCTTTTCAGGCGTTTGTTCGCTTTCGAGGAATTTTCGCAAACCCCCTACTGCGCGGGAAAAGGAGAGAGCTAGGGAGGACTGGCCTGCCTTTTTTGCTACAGAACATGGAGATGGTCAGTAAAAAAAGAAGGGGCTGCCGCTACTGCTTCTGCTACTGCTGCTGGCACAGCATCCTCCACAGCATACGTAAGTTGTGTTCAGTTGATTTTAGAATTTCAGACGACGACGTCCTTTCGACGGTGCCATAGCTGCTGCTGCTTCTGCTGCTGATGCTGGGCTAATGGAATGAGTTGTTAAAATATATATACGCACCAAACGCTGGCCAACCCCTTTTCCATTCCGCTTCCCTGAGCTGCGCGCATTTTTACCACCCTCGCAAGGTGGGGGCCGTAAAGGCGTTTTATATATTTTTAAGAGAACATTCGTGAGAAGTCAACAGAGAGTGACCGGGGGAAAAGTGTGGACCCGGAGAGCGTGAAAGAGATGGTCAGCGGAGGCAGGGATGGGTGGTGGGTGAGTGTGTGTGTGTGTGCGTGAGTTTTTTTTCGCTTCGTCTCTACGGAAAGCGTAAAAGAGCAGCAGCCAGCAGCGTTGGCGATTTTTCCGTTAAAGGCTTTAACGGCACCGGGAAGGACATGTTTCTTTGAGGAAAGGGGAGGCAGGGAAGGGGTGCGAGTGAGAAAGCGATTGCGACACAGGGTGAGGAAATGAGAAGGGGTGGGGAAGAAGTGTTTTGTTTGTATAAAATAAGGGATGCTGGACGCGTTTTCCCGCGCGCGCTCTCTGCGTGAATGGAGGTTTTAGGAAAAAGAAGCCGAGTCCGAGCAAAAGGGGGAAAACGCGTCAGCAGCCTTAAAAAAGGAGCTTAAGCGGGAAAAAGTAGAGCGAGGGTGGACAGCAAAAAAAAAGAAAAAAAAACACAGTCGCTGCGTCCAGTCGAGAACGGAACGGACGAAGACGTCGCCAGGCGGGTGGGGAGTGAGGCTGTGTGACGAGTGTGTTTGAGTTTGTGCGTGAAAAGTCGGGAAATGCGAAGGGAAATGAATCACCGGGGCGGACGGAGGCGGTGAGTGATTGAAAGCAAACCAGAGCGAAAGAAAGGGAGAAAAGAGTGGAAAAATGCTAAAAAAGTGAGGCAAGAAAATTCTTCCTCCGTCCTCCCCTTCTACTTCTTTTACTCGGCTGAAAAGTGCGTATGCGGGAGGTTTTTTTTTCGTACCCAGCAGCATTGAGATGAGGCGGAGCAGTAATACACGAACGCACACACACGCACAGTGCATGAGGAGAAAAAAGTGTGTGCAAATTGAAGATGGGCAGAGCAGGCCGCTCTGCTTCAAAAAAGGGGTTGAGATTCGAATTCGAAGCAGGCGATGACCAGCGACAATCAGAGTGTGGTGGTGAAGGGGGAGGGGGGGGGCAACTGAAGAACGCGAGTTGTAGGTGTTTGAAAAAAGAAGCGAAGAGGCAAAAAAGTTCGAACATAAAAAGGATGAGAATAATGTAAGCCCTGTGTGCGAGTGTGTGGTGGGGCTGAAGGATGAAAGGGACGGGGACTTTGTGTGTCTTTGTGTGCCTTTGGTGTGTACCCAGTAATACACACACACACACACGCATACACCCCGTGAGAGAAGGTGAATGACAGCAACAGCGGGAAGCATCGAGCGAAAGCGCGGCGGCGACGGGCTTTGAAGCGTAAACAGAGGGATGCGCGATAAGGGATGAAGAGAAAACTCATTTGATGGACACGGGCCACCACCGTGTGGCCAGCTCGGCGGGAAAAGGGGAAGGGCGGGCGCACGCGGTGTATATAAAGTACACAAGGCATAAAATAAAATTTAGAAATCTTCTCGCAGCCTTCTGAGTGGACTTAAGGCGATGGCGTTGGACGCTCGCCTGGACGTGAAGCTCGTTGCGGTGTGGTGGAGAACGAGCTGTATGAAGAAAAAAAAACAAGCATGAAAGGGGAGCCATGGACACTGGTGGATTTAAATTAGGTCCTCGCTACACAACTT
>JXXA01013482.1:0-10834 GCA_000956255.1 Anopheles punctulatus
CAAATGGTGAGTAAGTGGCTGAGCGTGTTTGAGCGTTGGTGGAGCGACCACATTCGGATCGAAGCCAGCCCGAATGTATAAATAAATCCTTTCCAGTGTGCGGTAAGGCATCGACCAGGCAGGGTGCGCGGGAAAGAAAGTACGAAACTATTTCACTTTGCACAAAACTTCCAACGCAAAAGGTCCGCACCGGTCCGGAGGGGAACATTATTTTAAGCTTGTCAATTCGTCTCGCTAAGCTTCCTGGCTGTCGGCACGGGCTAGATTTTGAACGATATGCGAGGGGAGTATTTTTTTTTCTTTTTTGCTACTAGTGAAGCCACACTTTGCCGCCTGGGTGGTACGAGTGGATTTTCTGTATGAAGCCGATTAGCAAATCAAACAGGACGCGTAGGAAAACAAAACACGCGGTGACAAACGTAACAAACATAATCCGGTCGACAATCGCGGGGGACATGGCAAACGGATTCAAAACATTGTTCGAGTTCATTGACTGTCGTGATTGAGTAAATCTTCCTTGTTAAAACATCTTTTGATTTGAAAGGACTCATAATAATTCATGGAATCATTGTTAATATTTAATGGTTGTCAATTTGAATAAAAATGGTTTTAATACAATTATAAATGTTTATTTTGTATCAAAAAGCCTTTACAGTACAATTAAGTTGCCAATAGTGCCAGTAGCTAAAATAAGTGCCCAGAAATAAAATCCAACGTAAAATCCAAAATTTGTTTTAAAAAAAAAGAGTTGTCTATTTACTTTTCGTAGCTTATTTAAATATGCATATTAGAAACCATTTGGATTATTTTTTCATGTCCTTGCTTACCAAACATCGCAAACACACGGAAGTACGATTGGTACAATTTTGCTGTCCACTTTTTCACCTGTCCTGAACGTACCAGAGCGTTGGACACTGCTTCATGACAAGCGCAAGTACATCCATCACCGTTGTGGAAAAATATTTCCATAAACCAGAAGCGCTACTCCAATTTTCCCTCGCAAAAACCTCAGCGTCAGCCACGGGCCGTAGAGAAACGGTAGTTATTTTGAATATCGCTCAAAACTTTCCACTGTCCGGGCCATTGTGCGCGTGTCATGTCGTGTGGTGGCTGTCAGTGGTGGCCGCCCGACCAAACCACGAGGAAATGGGAATGCAGCAAAAATAAGCGGCACCGGTAGCCCGTCTTCTGGAGCTGGAATCGAGTGATATGAGGTAAGAATTCTTTCCTCTCTGCGGTTTTGGAGTGCACGGCGAGGCCGACACTCCCGGAACAACCTTCGAAGAGAGTGTGTGTTTTGAGGGGCTCAAGTTGACTGTTGGCTCGGCTTGTGCTGGTGCGAAATAAGGTCAAACTTCAGCCGAACGCTGTCAGCGGGACGCCTTGAATATGGTTCGGTTTATTTTGCACGAAACGTTTGCATTCTTGCTGACCGACCTCGACCAGTTACCTTGAAGTCAAAACGAAGTGACCGGTTGGGAGATCGTGCAGGGAGATGCAGAAGAACGCAGCCTCTTCACCGGTCAAGCCCTTCAAGTCCATCGTGCAGCCAGCTTGATGAGCTTCTGGCATCGAGCGTGAGGTGTCGCCTGGTCGGGGAACAGTCCCGGGAACTCTTCATCACTGTCAGGCGAGCTGTAAAGCTGGATTGTCTGGCAGCGTGGATTGCATTGCGGCTGGGTCAAACATCGGATGGCGAGGTGTTTTGTGTTTGTGTTAAAATTACACCCAACGACCTCGAAACCGTTGGCATTGTGGATGATGCACATGCGCGCTGATTGAGGGCTGTTTTGCGGACGTTGACTATGTTTGGGAAGTTAATTTTGCTCGTTGTTTGCAAACCTTGCCCAGAAGAAGTAGTGAAATATGATGACGGGCTAAAATATTATAAAGCCTAATAAAATCCTTTTATATACATTCATAAACAATTTTGCTCGATCTTGCATGAAATCAGAAGAAAAAATCGTAATCGTATTGGATACTTGGCGTCCAGTACGAGAAACTTCAGCAGCACCTTATCCGTGGTTATAAATTACAACTCACCAATGATGGTGAAACTTTGATACAGATATGCAACCCGCACAGCCATATCGTCACCTTCCTGCGGCGGGCGAGTTAATTGTTTTACCCACAACACCCGGCGAGCGTAACGAAACTGTATTCGGTTTGTGCGTAAAGAAAACGAAACCACAAAAAAAAACCAAGCCGATGCATAACGTCGAAAGTCGGCGATCAAGTCCACGATCGGCGAGACCGGCATCCCCAGTACCAGGCGCTGTGAAAGAAGAGTGATAAGGGGAGCCCGAAAAAAAGTGAAAGGATATATAGTCCAGCGTCCACCGGGTGCGATAATTTAGTTAATGGCCTTTGGCAGCAATTACCGCGGTTCGAAAGTTCGGCTTGGTGTTCGCGTACGCATACCGATGCGGTCGTGTGCGATGCGTTCCGGAAAGGATTTTGCCAGCGCTTCACCATCATTAGACGGACGGCACCGGACAGGCGAGTAGACGTAGAACTAGGCGCGATGAATCAGGATGCGTGCGGTTTCGCCACCGGAATAGATAGCCCTGGATGGCGTGAGCGAGAGTGACTCGTTGAGTGATTTATAATGATCGTCACTGCCCACTTTCTTTCGCGTTTATCGGCGAGCCCTCGCGCGCGCACACACACCCAGATTTGTGCGTGCGTATTTGTTTAGTAGTCCACAAAAGCACCAGGAAGCACCCGGTGTGTCCGAAGGAACTGAAAACCCGTGGCGTACGGCCAAACCGAGGCTGCTCAGGGGAAGATTATAATTTATCGATTCGCCAAATTGAAAGAATGTCCGCATCAAGGTGAGGTAGCGTTGGGTGCCGGGGGATCCGCAGCAAATGAATTGCGTAGCTCTAATATATGCGTACGTATGCGCGCGTGTGTGTATGTGTGTGTGTGTGGCTTTTATCGAACCGCTCACATCGTCTGGACGATCGAACACGATCATTAGACGGCGGTTCGATCTCGATGGACATAAAAGCGACGAAGCTCCGTACGAGCCTTACGTAAGTGGACGTAGATGTGCCGCACGCAGCCACTGCACGATCCCTGGTTCGTCCGGAAGTCACTCCGGGATGGGATTAAGGTGATTGCCGTAGCGTTAATGCTCTGTTTCTTTCGCTCTCTCGAGCGTCATTCCAAACCTGCCCCATCGGCATACTATCAGTGTCTGCGTGCTCTTGATGCATTTGTTTTTATTTCGAGGGTGAGAGTGAGAAGGCATTGAGAGATGAAGGGTCTCGATATCACTCAAACACACACACACACACACTCGTATGCATAACTGCTGATAGGGGAAGGTCGCAAATTATTGGTTTTGTGCCGCATAGGTTCTACCGTGCATTAAAGTTTTAACGAAAGACTTTAAGCGACGAACCCGCGATGGGTAAAAAGGTAGTGAAAGTAAACAGCATGCAGAAGCCGTGAAGCGCGGGTGAAAAATGCTTGATCTCGCGCAAGACCATACCTGCACACATAAACAAACAACATTAAGATGGGCAAAGCAGCACTCGCGAACGGGAGCGTGTTAATCAGCCACGGCTCCGCATGCTCGACCTTCTTGTGTTGGTACGCTGCTAAATTTGGATTGACAATTAAGTTGACCGTAGTTGCGGTGGTGCATCATCAAACTCAATTAAGGTTGCCGTGGTGTCATGGTCTCTCTCTCCCTCTTGCTCTCGCTCTCTCCGCTGCTCTCTCGGATTTGGGAGGTTGACCCATTCGACGAAATCAGCATAAAGTCACCCGGTTTATGAGCGGTATTAAGAGCGGAGCGGAATTCGGACCATGCCATCGGGGGTAAGTGGTGAACACCATACGGTACGCTGAACGTTGAACCGAAAAGGTCGCAAATCTGGCTGGTTAAAGGTCATAAAAAGCGGAAGAATATGTTGATGCATCGGTGCCGGCGTATCGCGTGCATTAAAGTATGCGAATTTAGAGTGTCGTAGTGTTTGGTGGTTGAATGTTGAACTCGTACGCGTTTGGTTGTAATACTTAGCTGAAGTATGTTTTTAATAGCATGACCAATACTTATTGGTCTTCTTTATTGAGTCAAGAAAAGCATACAAATTATTTCTAAATATTCATTCCTTTATTGTAACAATTCGATAGTCGAACGTAAGATCAAGCAGTCTTCTACCAGCCTTAGTACACGAGCTAGAGTCACCGCCGTCTGGCCTGGTGCACTCTCGATCACCTTCTTCAAGTCATTTGCATCGCTTGTTTCACACACACACACACACACGCTCGCTGGTGTGCCCTGAACTGCGCACTTGAATGTGGCCCGAGATAGGGCGAGATTGGAACAACCTTGGATCCCGTTATGAGGCGGAATAAGAAGACGCAAAACCACGATAAAGTTACGGCGGTGGTGGCAGCTACGGCTGCTGCTGGGACGGTGAGCAAAGGCGAGCTGTTCGGTCGAACGCTCCGCCGACGGACGTCGGACGACCACACCCTTTGCGCTTTGCGGAAGGTGGTTTGCGCCGTGGGGTCGCCACAGTTGGACCCACGATTCGTATGTTGCAACGGCCAGTATATGTGCGAAGCATCACGAACAAGGGACGAGGCAGGAAAGAAGAGGGGACGAGGGGTTTGGTCTGCATCCGTCGTTGCATCTGGCTGGGGTGACCGTGCCGTGGTGCATTCTCGCGAGCAGGGAGGGAAAGGGAGGCCAGTGGAGGCGGCTAGTGTAATCTGTGGAGACCTTTTTTATCATTGGGTGTTGTTCTTGCTGTTCTTGCTCGCTGGCACGCTGCCGGCGGAGAACTTGCTCGGGCAGTAGCAGGGCGGACTTGTTAGATGGGCTGGGCTGGGCCATTTTTTTAATGAGCTAGAATCGTTGTTTGAGCCGGTTCGGGCGACACGGTGTCGCATCGTGCATGATGCTGATGTCTGTAGTGGACGCTCTCGTTCGCTCGATCGCTCGTTCGCTCGCCTGTCGGATGAGTGAGGACTGGAGTGGGCCGCGTCCTGCGATGAGGGGATTTAGCGATGGAAGCAAATGGTATAATTTAGGATCGTACACCGAGGCGATGGTGATATTTGATTTCCCTTCTAATGGTGGTTTAACACGCTGAGAAATAATACGGTGGCATCGGAAACAAACTGAGCCATGTGCAAAATGTTGAACAAATTGTTCAAAGGCTGTACTGGGTATTTGGGATGAGAGAAGCTTTACAAATTGTCGAAACCTTTGGAGAACAATGTTTGATAGCATGATACAGTTCATAAATTTCGTATTCTTTCAAAAAAGTGGTGAATTTTCAAATAAAAAACCTTCCAAGGAGATAAATACTGAATATTGAAACATAATTAGTCTTACAAAGTTTTGTGGCCAATTTCAAAAAATTGTCACTTGAAAAATTGTATGTTATAAAGTCTGCCTCAAAGCCAGTTCGTACGTTGAATCATTTCGTACCATTTTTCAACCCAATTCAAGTGTGCAAAATTTAAAAAAATCGGGTGGTTGTTAAGAAAATTGTAAAATTAGCGCATCGATCAACCATAGCACGAAGCATCTAACTCTCGTTGAGCTTCCCGAGCGCCACAAAAAAATGTGCCCATGGTCAAACGGCATCAGCACCAATCACTAGAATTACTACCTTTCGTTCCGCTTCCAGCGATCGAAACATATTTCTTTGGCACAATCTTTCCAGCTTCCGGCGGTTCCTCACAACGCCAAGCAGCTAGAATCCTTCCCTCACGAAGGCACAGAATTTCCTCGGCGAGAAGTTTCCCTATCCCAAAATATCCTCCCCACCACCGGAAAACAGCACCGTAATAAATATCAATTATTGAGCTGCTTGCTGTTGCACCGCCGCCGTGCGGTGGTTTGGGAAATCGATCGCCCAAGCAATCTCGGCAAACCGCAGCCGTAAGTGGCGCTTGTACGACTATGAGCGAAACGGGCTCGTCGTCTACCCGGTCCCGGAGGGTGTAAAGTGAAATTTCTTGTTCTGCGCGCCGCAGTTATCATCAAAATTATGGCTCGTTTACCCGAGCGCAAAGCCAAAGCTCGACCAAAGATCGCCCGCGGTACGGCTGCGTCTATTTGGGTAAAATGGTTTTATTTTATGGCGCTTCTCTTTCCCGCTCTATCTTCTTCCATTCGCTGTTCGAGTGGGATGATCCGTGGTAGGTAATGTGTTCTAGTAGAGCAGTGTGTCCGGGGAGGGAAAGAAATAAGGCTCGGATGGTACGACCGAGCGTCGTCACGGTGTAAAAGCTGGTCCGGGCCAATCTGCACCACACCATCTCCATTTCTTCCCCGGTCAGTTCCAGAGCAAACCCGATCGCCCGTGGCGATTTTCGGGGTTCGTTTTCTATTTCAGCTCCAGCTTCCCAGACTGCTTATTAAGTGGTGGTGGCGGAGGTGGTGTCTGGCGAAAAATGGGAAACGATCGCGAGTAATTTTTATAGTTTGTAACACCTTCTAAGTACATTTTAAACATGATATTTACATGTGAAATATGAAATAAATAAGCCCGGCAACTCGTTCGGCTGCAGCCGGCGCACCTGCCCCGAGGCCGTATGCCGTGTTTATTTCCTCCTCTGCTGCTCGAAACCGTTTCCTTTCGGGATGGTGTGTGTGTGTGCGGGCGGCGGGGGCACGCTGAAAAATAGCCACATAGTTTGTGTCGTGCCACACCGGGGTTGTTTCTGTTTTCAGATCCATCCCCCTTGGAGGCATCTTTTCCGTTTCGGAAACACCGCCCGCTATGCGGCGGCGTGTATGCAAAATCCCACTGCAAGCCCCCCTCCTGTGGGAGCGTCTTTTCATAGACAAACATCTACCGGTCAATAAATAATCCGAAAATTTATAGCACCTAAGTGCTCGCTACGAACCGGCGAAGGCTCCACCGCGTGCCGGGGATGGATGCTCATCACCCGCGGGTGATACGGTTCGTGCGTTCGTTCGTTTGCAAAAGTTCACCACGTGCCCCAAAGGACATTTCGATTGGGCACCCTGGCAACCAAAGGTGCCAACTACCCTAGATGAGCTAGTTCTGATAAGCGTGCGCGGCGAGCGGTGCGGAAAATGATGAAAAATGATCTGGATTGGGGCACATGGCTGGACGGCGAAAATATGCCAGCACCACATTTCCTCAAGGGCACACCGGGCATAAACGGCGGGGTCGATCGGTTCGGTCGACCCAGCTTCAAAGGTAAGCGATCGGCATGACATCGACCGTCGTTTGGTTCGGTGTTTTTTGTTGTTGCCATTAGTAATGGTACGCTTCGGTGCGGTGATTGATTTATCTGCACGGCGCAAAGAAAGCTTGTAACAGCGGCGTTTCGAGCGCGTTCATGGCGTTTCGTGGCTTTGTTGTCGCTGGGGTTTTTTTTTGCCGCGAGGACATGTTACATCAAGCACACGTGATCGGCGACGGCTGTGGAATGTTCTAATATCATCCCGGCGGTGGCGGGACGGTGGTGAAAATAATGGTGAAAGAGAGTTGAATATGATTTTATTTATGGATCACGATTTGCATGGCTGTAGATGATGTAAGGCCCGGTTTCCTGATCCTTGCCTGTCGCACCAGCCAAATGCCTTTCAATAGGTTCGATAAGTTCTACATGTAGACTCTCTTTGCACCTTCCACCCCACATCTGCCATCACATCCCCATACGACAACGTGACATCGGAATGGAAAATATTTTGCCCTCGTTTGTCCCCGCGAGCTCTTCGAACGATCCTCCTAAACTATTGTTCTATGAGAGTTGCTTAGCCGTGTCTACCCGTTCATGTCATGTCGCATTTCAAACGGGACTTTCGCTGTTGATGTGGCCTTCCGTCTTCGTGAGGGTTTGAGAAGCGATGAAGCTTGCTCCAGTTGATGGCATGAGTACACTTGACCAACTAGTTTTTTTTAATGTTTTTATGGGAAAAACCGTGATGAATAATTTATGTGATGTTTTTCGTATTTATTTGTTCCGTTTGTAGTTTATAAAGTGTTACTTTCACTATCATACAATTCAGTGAATTTTCAAACCTTTCAGAAGAATTGTAAATTTTCAGGTTATTAAATGTTAGATGATTATTAGTCTGAGAAAAAATTTTAATAGCATTTTCAGTACGTATTTTGACTTAAGAGTCTTCAAATTACTCAAACAAATCAATTATTATTTTCTGACAGGATAATAGCGATTAAGAAGAGATTAAAAAGATATTTATTCTAAAAAATGAAAGTTTTGTTTATGAAATAAAGACGTTTCCAAACAACTACAATTTTGTCCGCAATGAAAATCACTTGATCATAATTGTTTTAATCCGCGACGATTTTAACCCTTCTTCTCATTATTTTGCGTCCTTTCACTTGACCTGAGGCATGGTGAAGATTTTTTCGCAATCACATCAAACACGAGAATCGACCGAATTTTGCTTGCAAGATTTATTGGGCCAAACATAATAAATTGCAGAAGCAAAAGTCGCCGTTCATTTTCCTCGTCTGGTACAAAATAAAAAAACACACACACACACATATACACACACTGTTCATCATTACTTTCACTAAGACCGATTATGAGCATCCGTTTTGTGTGTTGCCATTTTGTCCCACCTCGTTTGAGTCACCGGGTTGATGAACGACCCAGTTCAAACGATCGCATCCCTTCTGGATCCCACACAAACCGTACCCAGCAGGGGGGTGTGGGGGCCGAGCTCGGACGGCGGAACACGCGGCGGCCAGCTGGTCGCCCGCGCCAGTTCTAATCCGCGTGCGCCCGCTCCATCGATTGTCTCATTAAACGCGATGATAAAGTACTTATCCTCCGTCGGTGGCGTTGGTGGGAAAACACGACGGCACCCGGCAATCGAAAGGTGATCGATAAAGATTTAGCTTTGAATCATCCCATTTGAAATGAGTGTTTGATATAAAATGTAGCGACCAGACTCCGGGGCTTCCAGCTCCAATTACCGTCACGGGGAAGTGGGGTGGGGATAGTCAAAGACCCAGCAGGATGTCGCCCGAGTTTCGATTGGACTTCGGCTTCGCATCGTTTCCACCGCAATCTCCGCTTTCTATTTTCTCAATTAAAATAATGACTGAAGCAAGCGGTTCCAGCGGACCAGACACTCGGGACGCGCGGGATACACAGACATGACAGCTGAGGTTGACGTGTAGGGATCGCGTCGAGACATCTTCTTCACGCTATCACGGTAGGGCCTAGAAAGTAGGTAATGCCGTACAGGCGGTAGGGCTTAGGTAGCTGTTTCCTCCCCGGGCTGGGAAACGGAAGGCCAAGCAGACATTGTTGAAATCTTAATAACAAGCTGACAGGTGTGAAGAGCGCGGAGCTCGGAAGGCACCACGGTTCACGCGGTACGAGATGCTCCCAGCCCGGCCCACGGGTGTAAGTTTTGATCCTCCATCGGTCGTCCCTTTGCCGGAAGGTGGGATTGTTTTTCGGTGGTGCGTGTCAAAGTCAAGTGATTTTTCCCGTGCTGACACTCGCGCGTCCAAAACCTGACACTTGCGGATCGACCGCGGGCTTCTTCGACCCCTCCTATCCCTCCACCGCCCTCCAGCACCAGCTGGCAGCTGGCGGCGTGGCCAACGTGGCGGCTAATGGCAGCTAAAAATGGTAACCTTGTTTTGCCTCCGCTACCATTGTTGTTTCGCTCGATCGAGCTCGGGCCAGGCGATACACGGGAGGAAGCTTTCAAGGCTGCTGCTGACGTTGTTGCTACCTCTGCTGCTGCTGCTGCCGCTGCTTCTTATAAACCAACCGAATCGAGCCAATCGGTTTGTGGCCCGATTTTTGATTGACAACACAATAAGGCGCTTAAATGGATGGAAACATCCGACGGCGTTGCGTGTCCACGGAGCGCATTGCGATGCTTTCCATGCCACGAGGATTAAGACCGCGAGAGCGCGCGCCGGATCGGATCGACGTCCGCGGTCGGGAGGATGCGTCGGGACGGTGCGGGTTGGCGCGTAGGCTAATGAAGTTACCGACAGCTTCGGGATTGAGGAGCGATATTGTGGATTTGAATATTGGCTTCTGACTCCCGGGTGAGAGGGAGAGAGGGAGTTTGCAGCCATCAGTACTAGTTGTCGACACGCTGGACTCACGCTGTAGCGAAATGTTATAAGTGGGCTTAGGGGGGTTTTCTATCTTCTGAAAGGAAGTACTCTGTGATTCAAACACTACGAGGAAGCTTAAAATGTGATTACGGTACAGAAATAAGGGAGGTTTTATGTTGAGTAAGTAAAAAGAATACAGAAAAACAGAGAAAACTTCTTTATAAATTTCCAAAAAACCCAATAAATGGTTTAAAGAGTCTCCTTTGTACTTGCGATTTATATTAAATCTCCTGTATTAAAGTGTTTATTAATTTTAGTTTTTTTTGTGTTTCATTGTTTTTTACAATTTTTGATCATTTAAAATAATTATTACTTTTATTATTACAGTCAAAATCTAACTTTCAAAACAAAGATTGTTTTTCCTTTACATTGCATGTTAAAACCATTCCTCGAACACGGACGCTCATTAGGATGTAAATTAAATTGAATCAAAATTGCCCACGATCCAGATCAAGTCGATGCCGATGCGAAAATGCTTTCAATTACCGTTCTGCACAGTCGCCATACGTCGCCTTATCTGGTCATTTATTTTAATACGAGTGAAATTTTTCAAATCGCAAACAAACCCCCGCAAGAAACGATAAGCGGCTTTAACATTCATTAGCTAGACTACAAATTGCAACCGAGAGAGGCCGAAACGCGGTGCAAAGTAGCTCCGCGACTTCTTACGCTGCAACATATCACCGATCGCGAACCAATAGTGGTGCCTA
>JXXA01013483.1:0-12331 GCA_000956255.1 Anopheles punctulatus
AAAATTCAGTTAATGAAAATACTACAATAGATCCGATTCGAGATAGAGAGTCGGGAAGAATAATCAACAATAAGCAATTTTAATTGGAATTTAGTCCAACAAATAATACTAAAATTTGGAGCATCAGCTCTTTTTGTCTAATTCATTAACAATTTTCTCACCATGTCTCACCACCTCACCATGTCCTCACCACCAAGATTTACAAAACTGATTTGTTGTATTTTCTTCCTTAATCTTAGATTTTGTTGTTATTATTCACGTAACATTTTCATCACATTTTTTCCAAACTAAAAAAAAAATAAAACTGTAGTGTAACTTATGTTTTATCCTAAACGATTCGCTTTTTGATAATATGAAGCAAAGAGAGGAAACTTTGACTATTCTTATGTCACCACAATGCTATTTTATATTAGTTTGCTTTCTGTTGATGTTTGGAATTTGTAATTAATTTTTTTAACGAAGATTTAAAGGGTTTCACTTTCATGATTTTCATTAATGATTGAATCACGAATTCCAGATTCTTGAAAATTTAATACTAGAATACATATTTTTTATAAATGTTCTACTGCACTCTTCTTGGAGAGTTGCAATTAATGAAATTCGTTCTTCACATATTATAATTGAATGTTATGAAAACAAGTTAAGCCTACCAAGTTCTTGAGTTATAAATACGCGTATGTCCTGGACGTTCCTTTCAAATCATGTTTCCTTTATTTCATAGTGTTTTATTTAATGTGAACAATAAAGCATGCAATGCAGCTATAATGCAGCTTGGAGTGGTAGCAGAATAAACGGGATGCGTTTTTCTGCAATTTTTGACAAGCAATTTTCTCTTCCAAAACCTCACATAGACATAAACTATGTATATTTTTATATTATAGTTTTTTTTGCAGTATTTTAAATATCTTTTCTCTTAACTGTACCATTTTGAAATTGTGAATCTAATTTGCTGTTTAGGAAAGCTATGCTATTTTAAATTACTTCGTAGAAAGTAACTCTGATAAATTTAATGAATTATGATGTATTATGTAATTGATTTTCGTTTGAAGCTTAGTGGTTAAAATGGTGCAACGTTTCCAGAACATGAAATCATTCAAAATATTTTTATAGAATTTAAAAACCCCCATGTCGTTCAGTCGAATATTCTACCATCGAAGAAATTTTAGCGGAAATTCCTACTCGATTCAACACGAAATACACGTGAAACAAGTTTGAAGCTCATGACAAAATGAAGAAAAAGGAAGGTTAAAACACTGCTCACATTCGCCCACTTTGTTGATATACGCGAAAATCGCTTGTCGTTTGCAATAAAATAAGATTTGTCCCATTTCAAACGAATAAATCACATTCACAGCATGGTTAATGTACGTTTCGTACTAAATGAAAGATAAAAAAAAATTAATGATAATGCTAGTTTATACTCGAAGCGTATTTCTTCATTCTGTTTTCACTCTACGCCTTTTTTTATCTCTCTACGCGGCCGAATCGGTACGGGAGGATCGAGCAGCTTTGGATTAATAAAGCTTTCGAATAAACCTCCACGAAACCGAGCGGCGTTAGCACATGGGCATGGACTGTCGTACATTTTTTTTCCCCCAGGAATTTAACCCACCCGTAGCTCCCGTTTCGTTGGGGAAAAATGGGTCTCCAGCTCCCTTGTACAAAAGCACATAATCACAATTCAAATAACGACGCGCAAGAAAACGTTCCCGAGTACGAAGCGGTTGGAAAATGAAATCGCTCTGCATACGACAGTTCGGAGGGTTTATGATATTTTCCTTCCTGCTTTACGTGCGATTTGCTGCACGGGTGAAGGGGGGAGGAGGTTGGGGGCAGGACAACACGGCGCAAAAGTGTGTGCGAGCGGGACGAGCGCGCCACAAACTGGGGATCCACGAATCGCGCTTGGAAGCAAAAGTTTATTTTAACGCTTACACTTTTCTTTGCTTTTTCTTTCGGTCTTCGTTGAGATATTTTATTTTCACGCTCCCAATTTCCACTGAGGATACTAATTCCTTAGTTCAAGGCTGCCACTGAGGATAAAAATACATTGATCGTAGCGAGCAAGCTGCCCCACGAATGCAGATGACGACTCGTTTGCGGCTTTAAGCCTCGGATGTGATGGAGCGGGGCAAGTTCAGGAGTAGAAGAGAAAACCACTTTTCTAGCATCACCACCATTAAGACCAGCAGCACACTAAGAGCGATGATGATGAAGTACCGGAGTACTAGTGTCGGTAGTGTTACGGGGTTCCCGCAATGGTTCCCGGCCGTCCGCATGGGTCGCTGGAGAACGCAAAGTTTAATCACCATGTAATGTTTCGATAATATGGTTTACCGTCGGAAAGAAGTGGCTTAATGAGATTTTCTGATTGTCTTTTGCAGCGAGTGAGTGTTAGTGCCGCACGTTTGCGACTGCTGCTGGGCGAAAAGGGAGATCGTGGGAAAGTTGCAGATTGTTTAATGGCAAAGAAAATGTTTGAAACCGTGGCCACAGTTTGCCCCCCCTCCGATTTGCACTTTATTCGCCGATTTCCGTTTCTGAGAGTATTTAGACAGTAAAATAAATAAGCATTCATGTTATGAATTTAAACATGACGAAATTCTTCTCCAAACTTCCACTAAAGCTAACAGTTGCAAATTTATTATTTTTAGTGTTCGTCCCAATAGAAAATGTAGGCCAACCTTCGGGATCGCAATCCAATCACATTCCTGACTAATAAACACACTTACATCCTTTGTTCGCACGGAATTTGGCGAGGATTTGTCCAGCGAAAGCCCACACCCAACAGGCCCGTTCCAGCTATCATGTCGTTGTTCCGCCCCATACAGTACTCTCGCGTGTTTGTGTTGGAACAATGTGATATCCCGAGCCTTGCCCGGGTATCGATCACGCCAGCTTGGTGTCCCACTGCTCGGCGCGGTAGTTAGCTGACCTCACTTAATACACGAACACATCATAAAACAGGCGCTAAACGACAGGTGGAAAAAGCGCCCCCCTCGAAACAGGTGGCAACGGAAGTGAGGATACGCAATTTCCACGCGCCGGGATATCGTAACAAACCCACCCACCCACCGTGCACCGTGCGGTCTACGGTTCGTGATTATTTTAATAACATGTTGTAGATAATTAAAATTTATGGGAAAATGAATCGCTACCGTAAGCCGTAAACGGGAACGCTTTATCCTGTCCCGCCGAAGTCCTGCGTACCCCGACGGCGCATATGGTACGGTTTGCATGATTGGCGCTTGACTCCAGCGACCATTCCGGTAGCGATGATGATTTATCACGAAACCGAAGTGTTAGCTGACGGGTTAAGGTAATCGCGAAGGTAGGGCAGCACGTTGCACTTACAGCACTGAAATAGTATGTTATTGGTGGATGCAAAACACCATACAGCTTGTACCAAAGCATGATGACTTTATTAGTGATAATCTTTCTTGTTCAGTGGGGAGGATTATTCGCCGCATCCAAACACTGCAACATTTCATTAAAACCAATAAAAGGGTGACTAGACAAAGTTTATCAATATTTTAAACGAATGTTGCATTCGACTTAATAGTTTATCCCGATCAACACCTGATTACATGCAAAACGAAATCAATCGAGTCAAATAAAATGTAAATTTCTCAATATAATTATGAATATGTACAAAACTGGCCCTGATGTGGAAGAATATCACACTTCACAAGCAGAAGTTGTAACAAAATTATAAAAATTAAAAATAAAGAGAGAAAGACAGAGAGAGAGAGAGGGCAATTAATTCGCACTTGTAACTTTTCGTTATTGAAAATAAGTCATAAGCAAATAAGACAATAAGAAAATTTCATAAATAAAATTCGTTTTGCAAATACTAAGCAAGAAGTATTGAAAAACAACATAATACACTGTTTACACTATCTTAAATAGGTCAAAAAAAACCTACAACATCAATGACAGCAAAAGATAAGCAATGCTACGAATATAGTGAATGAGTCTCCTTTACAATGGTTTCCATCAAACGAAAGCAACAATTGAATCATGACTATTGTTATTACTCTACATTAGCAGATGATTTCCATACCCTCAAAAGGGTTACCAAAATCCCTCCATTTGTACCGAGATTCACGTCCTGTGCTGTGTTCTCCCGACATGGGATGACTTCGATCGGAACCTTCCATCTCGCTTTGATGTACTCCGGAGCCGGCCGGTTGCATTCGAACGCCATCATCGATTGCTCGTTGATCGTGATTCTTCCCCACTCGAGGCAACGAGTACACACTCAACCCCAGAGACACCGTAGTGGTGCTGGATGAGGTTTATTCATTTCATTCGGATAAAACTTCACAGCCCAGCATGGTTGCGTTTGGCTGTCATGAACCCGTGATTGTTCCGCAACGAAAGAGGATGGGCAAAGGGTGAGATGATGCAGTGATGCAGTGTGACGTATGAAGGACAAGAACGCACCATGTTCAAGGGTACCGGGTTTTTTTTCGTTCATCCTTCGCTTTCTCTCTCTTTCTCTCTGTCCCACCGTCACTCTACGTTCTGTGTATATTGAAGAGAACGTGCAGTAACGCCACAATCAGGACACGATACGACCCGTTAGTGGGCTACGACAATACGTGGGAACGGATTCGGTCGACGGAACTCGAGGCATGAAGCAGGGTGGAACCAGATTGATGATACTTTTCCTGGCATCGGCGACCGAACACTTCACCGTGCAGCATACGAGAGACGATCCATTTCGGATCCTTTCGGTTCTCTTCCGACGAGACTGCAGCGATGACAACGCACACAGAGTGCGGATCAGAGACAGACGCTCCCTGCCACGAGGCCAGAGTTGTTGGTGATGAAAAATTGAAATTGAATTTCTCATTTGCAAGTGTATCAATCATGAATTGGATCGTTTTTCCGACCAGCGCTTTCCGATCCGTACGAGAAGCGCAGGCGGGCATCATCACGTCGAGCTGTTTGAATTACATTTGCCTTTTGGTTGGAATGGGTTTTTGGTCATCAGAATGTAATTTCGTTTTTGACCAAACGATTGCTGCTTCTGTTGAAGTTTCATGGAAAATTAACATGCGTACGAAAAATTAATTCCGAATATGCAAGCAGCTTTTTGTCATTGCTTCAGCTGCATCTCGCAATCTGAGTGGGCTATTGTAAGCTCAGAGCGTGTTTTATTGAACTTTGTTTTAAACTTAATGAATACAAAAGGGAACCATAAATTGCATTACTGACACAAGTGACAGTGCTTAAAGAGCTGAAAACAAAGAGCAACCAACTAGTTTTGCATGAAAACTACACATTATATTGTTGATCGGATAAAGGATAAAATGAGTTTAGTTGGTTACTTACAATTAAGTTGTTCATTAGTTGACGAAAGTAATGCAACGAAATTTATGTAAACGTTCTTTAAAGTGTAAAAAACCTACAAAAACACACGTCTCCAAATAATGTGGCAGTTTTGGCGAAACAAATTCCAACCATTTATGTGCAAAGTGATAACTCTCAATAACGTTGCTGCCCCACTGTAAGGAACAACTTTCATGTAACACATTTTCAAAAAGCGATACCTACAAGACGCGTCGCTCTCCCTGAAATACCTTTGTACCGAGGGATGAAACAACCAGCAACAATCAACAATGCACACCCTCATTGCCACACCATGCCACGGCCGGTGGAGAAGCAACATTTTGCGTAGTGTCCAGTTTGTCCAAGCTTTCCTCCTCGCGTTCTATTCCACTCTACATCGCTTGCTTCCACCGGTGCCGTCGCGTGTTAAACAGCGATGCTGGGGCACCAAGCGCGTCCACCATGCTCAACCAGCCAGCATTCGCTGCAGAAAACTTTGTCAAACTTTTATTTACTGACCCCTTCTTCTCACAGCCGTCCCCCGGCCCACCGTCTCCCCAATTCGGCGCAATGTGCGAACTGACCGACACCCGACCGAACGAGAGTCCTTGAAAAAGTTGCCGCGCACACCCGGCTAAAAACGAAGTGTAGAAAATGTTGTAAAACTTTCCCCTGACCGGACGCTGCACAGCATTTCTGGTGGTTGTTTTGTATATTTGGTTTGTATTTTTCTTTTCCATCCGGCAACCTTCGCTCCCCATCCCCCCCTCCCCCCTTCCACTGGGAATGGTACGGATCTGGCAGCGGTAGAAGTAATAGAAAAGCAAAAATTTCTGTTTAAGTTTTCATTTTAGAGTTTACTCTTGCCCGAGCCGTGTGTCACGTGGGTTGTGTAGCGGGTATTTTCACGTTTTGCCGTTGGAAAAGTATTTTCTCTTGAGCTGTGCGATGGTCCCTACATCCTTGTCAATTTGTATTGAACTTGATGGTGCCCATTGATTATCGTCGCTCTGAGATTGTTGTGTGGGAAAAGTTGTGGACTTTTTTCTTTATTTTTACCTCGAATGCGGTTTGTTGACTCCGGATGGGAATTGGAATAACTTACGTACGTTGCAACCGTGGTGGATCCCAGCCGGATAGTAAATGTTTTTAATATTTCACTTCCCTTTCATCACCACCACACACTTGGCTGATCGCTATTGGAATCCAGCTGGGGGAATCTTTATTTGTAGGTCGTTAAAATCATCCCCGTATCAAGCCAAACCAGCATCAACCACCTAAGCACTTCCGTGAGGAAAGGGAAAAGAAAAATCGGCACGAAAAAGTTTCGGAATCATGTGACACACCCAAACATGGATCGGGCCCAGCTGACCACCATTGACGCATCGTCACATTTGCCTTGGCGATTTTGCAAACCGGACGAGGGTGGACTGGAGGGCAGGGGGAAAACTTTTCTGTTAGTTTTCCAACAACGCTACCAACGACTCCTGTGTGTGTATGTGGTTTGGAATCCTTTAGGGACGAAGAAAATTCCGCCACCCAGTTGGAAACTTTTTTTTTACACATACAGGCAGTCTACTGGTGTTGATCTTCTCTATCAAATAGAAAATTTAATTTTATCATCAATGTAAGCCAACTCCCTGCGGGCAAATGAGCTTCGGCAGCTATAATTGTATTGCCTTTTCTTGTTAATTTTTTCTAAATTGATTTATAAAATCGTTTTTGTAACATTTAACCTAATTTTTAAATTTTTATGATGTCGAATTCGAAATAATGAAGCTGATAAGTAAGTCAAAATAATTAAGCTGATGATGATGGTGTTGATTCAAATTTATGGCAAAAATTTCATGTGAAAAAAATTCCCCTAAAAATTACTTTGTGCGTATTAACCTTCTCCATTGTCTGTTCCCAACCGTAATTTGGTCATACGAATTCAGTTTAACGTGGTTTTGCGAAGAAAACGTTTGCCTTCTTTGCCTTTCATTATCGACCTTCATCGTGCGGTCCACGCACCATTATTTGCACACTGCCATCATCCAAAGGATAATAATAATTTCATTAGCACGGACAGAGACAAAAACAGCCGACCTCTAAATTACTTTCGCGACCTTCAATAATGTCCTCCCAGTGCGCGGGAACGACCACCGGCGAGCCGTCCTGCAGCTGAGTACCGTGTGGAAAACCCTACCACTAGCTAATTTTTGCGAGAGGTGCAAATTAAACTAAAATTAAGTCCTCCAGTGCCAGGACCCGAGTCTGGACGGCTGACTACGGTCCGCGTTGGCGTTTGGCCAGCAGACGACACCGAATGGAAGGCACACACAACAGCAAAAAATTATCTAACATTTTATATGTCACCTTCACCGGTTTTCTCTGTGCCATGCACAACGAAAGTTGTGTACCCAGATGAGGTCAAAGTTTGGTTTTAGGTTTAAAATTCACGCAAATGCACAGTGCTTACAAACCACTGGATTTTATTCTGACCACCAGGAATTTTTGATGAAACATGATCCTGCCGAGAGAACGTAGAGAACGTTGTTCGAACCGGGATATCCGCCTCTTACTTCCGCCTTCATGCAGAGCAGCAGCAGACGGAAAGGATTGCCAAAAAATGGTTCTCCTAGTTTGAGTGTGGTTGTGTGGGTAATATTGGACGCTCAGTGTACACATTCGCGCGTGGATAGTTTGCTAAAGGTGGATTAATAGTAAGCCCAGTGCGGTCGGCTGCCAGGCTAAGCCCGACGGTTAGGTTTAAAGCTCAGGGCCTGCGTTCCCTCTTCAGGGATTGTCGCGGAAGGTAGGTTGACAGTGGTGTGGAGAACGTATCATTTTCAGATTTGCACGAGCGTGTGGTCTAGCGCAACTATAGCTCGAGCTTATTTTTGGACGACCGGTTGATTGCCAATGTGGCTTGTTGATTGAAAAAGTTCTCATTGCCAAAGGATTACAGGAGAACGGCGCTCGAAGGAAAGTCTTGTTACGCTTCGTGTTTACATATGCTGCTAAGTGACGTTATATTGCACTAGAATAACCTATTACGGGTAAATTTAGTTTCGTTAATGTTTTGCTTTAAGGTAGACCGATGGAACGGGAGATAAGGAAGATGAAGTTTAAAATTTAAATAAGCGCTCACTCATATTACCACGTAATATAACGATAAAGAGCTGTGTTCATCATAAATAGTTCATCCTAATATTGTGTACTGACTAATGCATGAACGCTAAATAGCTTAAACCAATTCTAAAATGGCTTTGCTGAATTTGAGAAAAAAAACATCGTCGAAGAATCAATATGAGCTAATAACCGATTTCGACATTGAAAAGTTTTTTTTGCTGCCTCATCATGAGGCAAAATCAAGAGGGAGATCTTATTAATAAAAACAAAAGCAGTCGCTCTCTCGATAACCATGACGTCAAACTTTTCCTCCAACCAGACCAGATGTGCAACGACAAGCCGGTTGATGGGTTGTGTAAAATTTAATTAAAACCCACTAGCGCCATGAAATACTAGCGAAAAACAAGCACAACATTCTTTTGTGTATTGTTTCTAAGGAACAGATATACATGTGCGACACAGGATGTTGAACGTAAAATGTTCAACGATGACTAGCCAAAGAAGAGCCGAAATCTAGTTTCACCGGAAATCTTTATGCCTACAGATAAAAATAAGCTAGCCATTTCTTATAGCACACAACAACGCTCTTGACTGGCGGTAGAGCCTTTCCGGGAATTTAAAGAATTTTACAGAAATCGGTGATATTTGGGCAAATGTGTCCCTTTTCTGGCTCCACTGGGCTGGCGGCTGTAGACGAAATTGATCTTTTGAACTACTCTTCAGGAAGGAAATGAAGATACTAACGTAACCAAGGATGGTGACATTGTTCGTTCTAGATATAATATACAAAGGCATTTCCACAAACAACCAAGCCACAATAGATGGGTTGCGAGGACGTTTAAGTTTCTGGGGAACTGAGACTGATAGATTTGAGAGTAGATTAACTTCGTCAAAGCTCCAAAAATGGTTTGCAAGAAAAAGAAACTTTCTTTGTACATCAATAGATTGAAGTATGACGCAATACTTGGAACGGAAACGGTTGATCAATTATGTTTCGACAGAACATTGTAGCGCACAAAAACACTCAAACAGGCACACTCAAAACAGAAACTCTGAACGTAATTTGAAGCTACACAGTAGTAAAAGATGCTTGAAAATTGTCCAATTCGGCTAATGTTGTTGGATGTTCATAACTTTGTTAGAATAACGAAGCCGTTTATTTTCGTAGATCCATCGAGAATACTTTAGCAAACAAATTTCATTTGACTGTTATGGTGGCAAGCGCTACGGGACTTAGAAGATGAAAAATAGAAGCATTCTATCTTCATCTATATTATGTTATGTTACCCTTTAATATTCATGCTGCGTTCATGGGATGAATTATCAGCTACTACAAAGCAGTTACCCTAAAAAATCCGTCCTGTATTATTATGCAATTTCGTTGACGATAAAAAAAAATTCCATGTTGATCATAAAATACGTTCTGCGAATAAAGAATCCAAACAATTTTACACTGAGCTTAAGAGTTCGAAAATTATTTTTGAAAAAGATGAGTAATTAATGGAAAAGTAAAAATGTGCACGTACACGTATAAGTGTAATTACAAAATTTTATGATGGCAAGTTTTTAATAACAGTGACGATGGGGTATTGTGTTTTAATTCACTAGGATATTCATTGCTCGTTCGACTTAATGCAATGAGCCATATAAAATGAATTTCTAGAGAATGAATGAGCTAACGGGAACACACAATATCAAATAAAATTCCTACATTAAATTTTGTCGTACCTAGAAAGAATAGCAAACCCACACTGAAGTCACAAAAATCAATAACATACAGCTATAACGACGGATTATGAATCAAACACTAGCACAAAATTGACAACAGGTACACGGTATGACGAGTTTCTATTTGCCATAACCATTTCAACGACACTTTCGTAAGCTTGTTTCGGCATGCTTCGCGTCGGTCGTACGGACACTTTAGCTTCCATCTTCCATCTCCACAAGCATGGTTTCAATTTTACTAATGGATACGAGCCATACGGTGCAAGTTTCGCGTCTGCAGCGTCAGTTTTGATCGTTGATTGGTTTTGTTTCACAACTCTTCCCCCGGTTCGGTTGCCCGAGATGGAAGAAGGATGTCAACCATTAATGACGAGAACGGAACAGATTCCAAGAATAGAGCAGAGCAAACAAACCATCAACATATCAGGCATTATCCTCGGGCGACAATATTACCGCTGCATTCGAACGATCCAACGCCGAGCTGTGTGTGTTTGTTATCGCCGATATATTTTTCAATGGTTCGGTATGTCTCGCCGAACGTCGTTTCGATCGATTGAAATATCCTTAGCGACCTGCCGTTCGCCATGTTGTGCATCATGGGAGGTGGGGAGGGCTGCTGCTTGATTTTGAAGTGTGACGGTTTGTTTGTGTGCACACAATAATATTTACCCTCGTCGTGCATGAGCTAGTACGATGGCCGATAACTCAGTTTAAGGCAGACGGCTACAAGCGCATGTAATGCTCGAGCAAGAAGCAAGAAATGTGCAACATTTCAACGATACAGATACAGTGCTTTTATGAACAAAACTGTTCCATTGCAGCGCGTGAATAGCGCAACGTCGCCAAAAAAAGTAGTAAATAAAGCAACCGCAGGCGAATGAAATATGACGCGCGAAATCGTACTTGTTACGACCAATTTATGATGCCATGCGAGGCCGCACTCTCTAAAAAGCATGCTTACATCTGCATGCACGTTCGTTCGCTTCTGTTCGCCGAAAAGTGACAGCTTGTTTTCAGAGTTGGTTGGATTGTTTTGTCTTCCATCTGGTGCTTTTTATAAGCAGTACAAAAAAAAACTGAAGCAGCTATCACAACTGAAACTATGCTATCCGATTCGAGCAGTTACTGTAAGCGGATATCATGAAGGATGATGTAGCTATTAATTGTACATCACGTATGAAATATTCGAAAAATCGGATTATTATTTCGTCATACAGGTGTAATTAGAAATGTATGCCTCAATCACACAGCGGTACGTGTTTTTGATAAACTTATCACGTCCTATCTTTCGTCTAATATCCAAATGATGGAGAGTATTCACTAAATGCCAAGTCGTCGTCAACACTACGAGCAGCAACATATCAACACAAATAATTGTCGGAGTTTTATTTTATCTCTTCCGCAGCAATCTTCAACATCATTTGCTCCCCACGTTACAGCAGATTGGTTCAATCAAAACACAATGGCGCGATAAGAAGATGCTCAGCGAGAGCACCATGACGATGGAAGCGCCACGGAACAATTCGTGTGTCGAAGCTTTTACGAGCCCCGTCATTTAGCGCCTCGGTCTCCAAAACGTTCACAAAGCATACGCTCGAACGGTGCACAAACAGTGTCACCACGGGCAAATTACTGGTCCTTCCCACTCTGTCGTATGAGTGCAATAATCTTCCTACTATCAACTTCAACCTCCCATGCTCGAAAAGAAACTGGAAGGTTGCAGATATCTAAACCGAGGTTTCCGTCTGAAGCAAGAGAGACACACCGGCAGAAATTGCGACCACAATTGTTGTTGTCAATTTCGTTTTGACACTCATTACGCCATTTATGTCACGCCACAAACAATACGACCCGCTCCGAAATGTGATGGCTTGATTTTACGGGCCAAGGATACGGCACACTTCCGGTTGCGGATTATCTGCCGGCTATTACAGCGTTTAGTATAGATGGTAGGTGAAAATTGTCTGCCTATATCGCGGTAAGTGCACCTTTCGGTGGCAGGCATTTACGATAGACCGTAACGATCACAAATCAAAACGCTGAAAATGACACCATCAAAATGAGTATGAGAAGAACTTGATTTATCCCCAAACGCATTTAAAATTTCCATCTGTTCTTGATCATTTAGAAGATAATAGTTCAAGGGAAAAAG
>JXXA01013484.1:0-11614 GCA_000956255.1 Anopheles punctulatus
GTTTCAAATGGGTGGTTTTGGGAACAATTTTGACACATTATTCCATTTATTGCGACAGAATACGGCGGTTACGGCAATGCAGCACCGTACAGCGTTCCCCCGCCACCGATTAAACAGAGCTACAGCCAGCCTCCTCCGATGAATAAATTTGGCGGTGGCGGTGTCGGTGCCGGTGGCTACGGACAGCAGGGTTCTGGTTCTGTCGGCGGAGGATACGGTGGCCAAAGTGGTAAGTCCCGCTCTTTTTTCCTCGATCGGGCATTTCAGAGCAGGGTGAAACCGGGTGCTTTGCGGGGGTGCGTCTTGGGTGATACTCCGGAAAACGAACACGGTTCAAGGGCGAGCACATGGGGTTTTTGGGGAATTGTGTTTTAGCGAATGAGAAGTGGATAATATAACCCGAAAGGGATGAACAGATCGAATTTTTGTGTTTATCAGTTCTATTTTTATCTTTACTACAATGCAGACTACAACGGTGGCGGTGGTCGAGGAGGAGGTGGTAGTGACGGTGGCGGCTACGGCGGAGGCAACCGTGGCGGAAACAGCTACGACAGAAGAGGTGGTAACCAAACCGGCGGCTACAGGTGAGCATCCGTAGTAGAGCCCATAGGTTGTAAACGATCTGTCCCATACTGCTACCCATTCGTGTCCCTCTCTCTCTATCTCTTTATACGAAAAAGAAGATTATACTTTTTTATCTGACGCTTACTGATTCGCGCATTATCTGGATTGTATATTAAAACAAATGCAAAAAGACAGTAAAATCTCCGTCCCTTGTTCTTTGACAACGATTAAAGTAAGCGGGTTTTGTATAAAGGTAAAATAGGAGTAACAGTGTATGGATCCCGCTGACACATCGGAGTCCCAGGAGCAATCCGGAAATTCTCGATTAAAGCGTACGCTCATGCAGCTTAGCATCACGTTTTACTATTTTACCCATCATAAAGCTCTCCCGACGAATGGTCGATAAGCGCGATCCCTTTTCTAACAATAGTTTACAATCCATGTGTTATATTGTATACAACACATAAACAAAAAAAAAACAGCTAACATGAAGCAAATTGTACATACCTAGAAGGTGTTCATTAACGTTTGATTCACGCTGAACGCGTGTATATTCTCTTTCGAAACGGCCAAAAAGTTTGATTTTTTGCAAAAGAAGCATCCTGATTATTTAAATTTATTGACTACAGTTTTATCCATACCCACTCTCTTCTGGCCGGTTTAATGAACCGTACAGATGCGAATTGCTCCCCTTATTGAATCGTTTTAAAATTGTGTGCAACCTATTTCTACCTCTACTTCTACCACTATCGATACTGATACTACTACTACCGGTACTACTACTTCTACTCCACTGTGTATGTGCGTGTCCGTGCGATCAACAACAAATATGTAACGAAATGGTGTTTGGTTTCATGTGTTATAGCAGTGGCGGCGGCAACAAGGGTGGTTATAACAAAGGTAAACACCGAGCGACTGTTCGGTGAAAATATTATTTTTTCACTGTTCTATTATTTTATATAGTAAATATACCTCTCTTACAACTGCTAACTAGTCAATCAACAGCCTCTGTACCAAAAGAAAACAACAGTAAGAAAGCAACCGACAAATATAGAGTCGAGCAGCAGGCCGTATCTCGTTCGTCCATTCTGCTTTATATGTAGAGTTTATCAATTCGCAGCTTTAACTGTGTGGCGTTAGTTGTTGTTGCAGTAAAAATGAACGTGAAAGCCAAAATATGAGCACTACTTTTCGCAAAGCGCGCTAACTTGTTCAATATCTTTCGTTGCTGTTCCAAGACTTTCTTCCTGTTTTCATTCGGTACACTTCGTTGAATAGCTAAGAGTCAGTTTAGGATATTGTTTAGCCCTCTGTTAAAGCGTAGCATCGAGTGCACACACACCAAAGCATAACTGTACTGTACGACCAGCTGTACCGCTATTTGTATTTATTATTACTATCTGCATAGCGAAGCAAACCGTTTTTCTAATTTCTAAATTGCATGCAGTCTTAAAATCTAGGTTGATAGTTTTTGAACCGTTCGTTTACGTACAGCAGCAGCAATCAAAGCAAACGATGGAATGATTGGAATGATTTTTACAATGGTTCCTTGGTTGGTGTATTAGGTTATGTCGTTTCGATAACGTATAAACGTATTTACTGTCAACATTGTGCGGTGCGCACATCAGATGTGCGTGTGTGGTTGTATGTGTTTAAACTGAGTTGGGTTAACCTAAGGACCACCCCAAGAGATGTATCTCATAAGTGTGATGTTGTGCAAAACTGACCGGTAAAAAGTGTCCAATATGAGTATTATTTCTACGATGAAGAAAAACGTTGTAACGACACACCGTACTGTACTGTAAAAATCGGCGGTTCCACGCGCACCAGAAAGGGTTTCAAGAAACAAACCATTAAAAGTAACTGCAAGAGTACACATATAACGAAAATGGCAAAGAAATAGCGTTTTTTAATGAAACACTCGGCCAGAGGCGCGTACAATTTTAATTTAATAATAACCACCAGTAATCGAACGATACATACACCGGTTCGAACCACAGAACGATGATTGCTAATGTCCGTTTTTGTTTCCACATCTTTTCTTCTCTATCTTTTACAATCATACATTACCCCCGCCTCGTACACGACACGATTCGATTTCGATTTCGATTTCGTTTCCTGTACCACCTGATTTGACGGTCTCGTCACACGTCACTTCAAAAGGAGGGGGTGAGGGTGAGATGATCACACAAGAGGACACAATCTTTATCCAGGGCATGACACCGGAAACGACAGAAGAGGAGATTGCCGAGCGCTTCGGTTCGATCGGCGTCATCAAGGTATGAATGGTTGCATCTCCCTAGCTATTGGTGTATGTTGTAATATGTATAGATGTATGTATATATATATATTTTTTTGTTTTTTATTTCCTCCTACAGCGCGACAAACGTACCCAGAAGCCCAAGATCTGGATGTATAAGGACAAGGAGACGGGCAACATGAAGGGTGAGGCGACGGTCACGTACGACGACGCGAGTGCCGCCCAGTCCGCGATCGGGTGGTTCGATAACAAGGAGTTTAACGGGGCCGTAGTGAAAGTGACGCTCGCACAACGGTTCAGCAACTGGCAGAACAAAGGTGGAAACCGGGGCGGCTTCAACAAGGGTGGTGGCGGTGGATACGGTGGAGGTGGTGGTGGTGGCCGAATGGGCGGTGGTGGCGGTGGCTTCAACCGTGAAGATCGTGACGATAATCGATCACGGCCTCCACCCGGTGGGATGGGTGGTGGAGGGCGCGGCGGATTCGGTGGCGGTGGAGGCGGCGGCGGCAGCGGTGGACAGGATCGCGAAGGCGATTGGAATTGTGGCGAATGTAACAACAAGAACTTCGCCTGGCGCAACGAATGCAACCGTTGTAAGGCACCGAAAGGAGACGGCGCCGGAAGTGGCTCAGACGGTGGCGGACGGGGCGGTTATGGTGGCAATCGGAATGGTGGTGGTGGAGCGGGTGGTCGCGGAGGTGGTGATCGTGGTTCCTTTGGTGGTGGACGCGGTGGCCGTGATGGAGGCTACGGTGGCGGCGGACGTGGTGGACGCGACAGCAGTGGAGGCTACGGCGGTGGAGCAATGCGTGGAAAGTAAGTAGAAAGCGATTTGGAAATCGATGTTGAGGTTGGTGCGCATCGTTCTTATACGTATCTTATTGCCTTTCCCTCCCCAGTGACAGAAACAATCGAAACGATCAGCGACAACGGCCGTACTAAAAGGGGAACAGCTACGAGTGCTCACATTGCCCAGCATCTGTGGCAAGCACACACGGACACACAGCAGGGAAACCGATGGAAACTTTGATCACGAACCATTTTACTCATAGACTCATCAGAATGTGTATACATGTGTATGTGTGTGCGTGTTTGATAGAGCAGCGTACGCCATTCTTCCATCCCCCTGAACTCTACCACGGGGCCACAGTACAAGATGTGTAGAAAGCGAGCAAGAGCTGCTAGTACGACGAAGCCCGCCAAAACATTGTTGTTGCAGTTTGTGACGTCGCGAGACATTTTTCACACCTAGACATTTTCTGTTTTCTGTTTCTCTCACTCTGTCGATCGCTCTTAATCACTCTTTGTAAAACCTTTCATCACCCATCACACTGATGAATGCTCCCTCGGCATGAGGGGCTCGTTAGTGGTGGTGGAAACGATTTTTAATTATGTTATTTGGTGCAGAGTCTCTTTACTGTATCCAGTAAAGGAATCTGCGACTTCCTATCACAGGAACGGCGTTAACACTACTGCGCCGCAATCTAATAAAGATACAACAACAACAGCAACAACAAATCAAATATATGTAGTAAAAGTAAAATTAACAAACAAGAAATCAGTACATCCACCGTCCTCTCCGGAGAGCCGGAACTGGTTGCGTGAACGTTCGTGCGCACGGAGATGATTTACTACCAGATAAAACAAGGTCGAATGTAATAAAAGTAAGCTAAGCGATATCCTGAACTTGTACGCGTTGTTACTTTGCAGTCCATGAGGATCGCAATGGAATATTGCGGGACATTATTACTTTTTTATGTAATACGAGCGAACGAAGAAAAGAATTCAATCAACGATCATGTTTTTAATCTTTTGCTTTATTTATACGCCCAATATACGTCATCGTGTTACCGTTTATGATTTATGTTATATTAATACTCTATATGTATGTACAGTAATCGGGCTAAAATGTGGGTAAGTAGTACCGGGGGATAAATAACATACAGGCATTTTGGGGGTAGCAGCAATGTTGTAGTGAAACACGCCAAGAAACAAAGCCTTCGCGACCGAGCGATCAAAGAAAGCCACGAGAGGAACTGCTACTTGAAAGCGACGATGCAACGCCGTTCGAACGGCTGAGAACATAACTTAAAGCACTAAACCTAGCGCGATCGGTGTTCCACAACACCGTTTACCTTTGTACGTATATTATTGTTTTGCACTCCGCCGTCGTTGCTTAGTCAAAAAAAAAAAAACAAGATACAGGTTATGCCCGTAAAGCGCATGGGACAACAGCATGTTTCTTCTCTTCATGCGAAGCACTGGAAGGGGGCGTTAAAAACACAGGTTTTAATTTATCACTATTTGTTTGTTTCCTAGGATCTTTTATGATGATTGGGTTGATTCCGAAACGGGAGTGTGCAAAGGAGAATGAGAGCTGAAGCAACCGTAGCATATCGGTTCATCGGTGGAAATAACTTGTATCGACTTAACGGCACGCATAAGTACATAGTACCATACCGGGTGTATCAGGTGAAGAACATTATCTGATCTCTTCAAAAAAAGATACGACGACAAAATTGCATTGCTCCCGTTGGCTTTTACCACCGGCAATGAAACCATAATCTCCCGGAGAAGAGGTGTCCCAATATTAACGTAAAAATAGCTAAATTCTATACACTTTTCGGCGTCGTTTGTACGTTAAATCTTATGCTAGCCCTATTTAGCAGCATTCGCTGCTAGCGGTAGTTAAAACCAACGAAACGGAAAAAACGGAAACGTCAAGAAATTAAAAAAAGCGAGCCATCTCCCATTTGGGCCGCTGTCAATGTGCATCTAGCAACCTAGTCGTTCCCGCGACACGCTTGGAGAGGTTGCCATAGTGATGAGGATGGTCAGTGCATCAATATACACACGCACATGGAATGAGTTCATTCCCGTTTGCTCTACTACACGATTTTTATACATTTTGGCCAAAGTGAACAGAACGATCCTCGGATTCGACTGGGTGGGTGAACCGGTACACCCCCGAGCACACCACTGGTGCTGCTGCTTATGGCCACATCTACACTTTGCTTCGCTGTCAGACACTGGACCAACACACACTTGCATGAACCGACTCATTCCCATATTGCACATTGCATTAGATACATTCCAAACCAGTAAGCTGGTCATCGTTCCTCCAGGTACGCGTAGCAAAGTGTGGCAGCAGGCCGTGCTGCTCGTGACGTTGTCCATCTACCGAGCGGGAGGGCCGTACACGACGATAAGCGGTCTCGTTTGCTGTGCGAGAACCTATTACTTAATGAAGGGATTCACCAGCTGTGTTGCGTCGTGATGGTGGTAAGGGTTCCAGGTGTTTGCCGTCGGTGCCGGTGCTTGCTGTTGAGGTTGCTGTTGTTGTTGCTGAGCCTGTTGCTGCTGTTGCTGCTGCTGCTGCTGTTGTTGCTGTTGCTGCTGCTGTTGTTGCGATGGCTGTGGACCTTGCTGTTGCTGTGGAGGAGCTTGCTGTTGCTGCTGTTGCAATTGCGACGAGGGCGGCTTGGTGTCGACAAGCTCACCGTCAGCGCCACTGTTCGGATTGATCGAGTGTATCGAGGAGTAGTGCCGTTTCAGGTAGAGCTCGGAGTTGAAGTGCTTCTGGCAGATGGGACAACAGACGGCCGTTGGGTTGTGGATGAGTCGCATGTGCTGCCGCAGGTTGGACACGTTCGAATAGAGCCGCGAGCACACGGGACAGCAGCGTGGCGTCAGGCAGTTTGCTTTGTCGTCCGTCGAGCGATTGCTGTTCCGACTGCTGCGACCCTTGCTTTTATCGCTATTGCCACTGCTGCCACCACTACCACCTCCGCCCACCCCGCCACCACCACCACCGCCACCACCTCCACTGTTGTACTTCATGCTCTGCTCGGAGTTGACGGAGATGTTGTCGAGCGACTTTTCCATCCAGCTACTATCGTCCTCCGATTTGTACTCGTGCACGTTATGGCCGTGGGCACCGGAACCGCCGGGTTGATTCGTTGCCCCACCAGCAACGGCCGTGCCACCCGTTTGCGTAAAGCCAGGTACTGCAAAAATAACGACAACAACGACACAAAAACCAAAGTGTCAGCATCAAGCAATTCGTTGTGATTTTATCCCACACACACACACACCCAAACACACACCGTTATTGATTGCACCAAGGTGGGCCATCGTGTTGCGCTGATTGCTCTTTTCCGTGTAAGTATCCATGCTGCAGTACGTTGGGGACTGGTGCGTTCCCGCTGCTTCACTCTCCAAATACTCGACCATCTCCACTTTCGGTTCAACGTCCGATCCTTGAAAAGGAATGATTCACTTGTTACTCGTTGTTTTCGAAGCCACCGCATTGATGAGCATACCGTTTCCGTCCTGCCCTCCTGATGCGATCGTTCCGTCCGGGGCCGTCTTCACGCGCTTGATATTGAGGACGGAGGAAGTATGCAGCTCGCCAATGTCCGCCCGCTTTCGACAGAACTCGTCCAGCATTTGTTCGTTCTTTTCGTCCCGCCGCAAAACATCCTGGTGGGTTGGAATTATCAGATCGCCCTGAATGTTGCAGAGTTAGTTAGTTCTATTGTGCATCAATACGTCGCCCCGAACCGGTACCTACATTGCTCTCTTTACTCAGCCCCCGGATTTGCAATCCTTCCGCAGTTTTGATAAACTCCTTCAGATTCTCGTTCGTTATGTGCACCTCACCGAGATACATGTACTGCAGGATGGCTTTCAGTACATCGTACTTTACATCGTTCATGAAGAATACGGGATGCGGGGATGGGTTTTTCTGCAAGCGAAATCGTCAACAACGGTGGATTAGAAGCGCCCGTTCCTTTTCAGCCCGTTGTCGAAAGGGCACAGATCGCTTACCTTTAACAGCTCCTTAAAGTACGGACTGCAGGCGAACAACACCAACTTATGGGCGGTAAGCATTCGGCCCTCGCAGGCAAACGTAATATCCACCAGATCGTCATCTTCGCGTAGCTTTTCGAACTGTGTGCTTACGTTTTTCTGAAAGTTGTTCCATTTCAGATAGAACAGCTCATCGTTGTTGACAAACGATTTTTCCACCAGTCCAACCGACATTGTGCGGCCGGACTCGGGACTGGCACGGACGACCAAACGTTGCTGGTTTGTTGTTATTTTCACCTCCCACCCGCTGTAACGCTTGCGTTCGACAATACACTGGACAGACAGTACGTAGGGGGCTCGTAATGGTAGGCCCGTACACAAACACTATTCCTCTATTTTGCACCGACGGAATCAAACGTACACGGCACACAAACTGTTCTTCACGCCAGGTTTTGGCCTGTGGATATGCCTTTTGCTGTTTCTCGTGCAAGCGTTGCCGTTTTTTCATTACACCATTCTCTGGCGTACACAAACTGCTAGCGCAGCGCAATGGCGGGGCGGTTGCTTTTCGTCGAGGAATTTTCGCACTTTTCACACCGTGCACTGACCATCGATTTTCAGCCTAAAGCTACCACAAACTGGTACGCCAGCGATGCCAGAAACAGCATTTCTTCGACGAATTAAACCATTAAAAGTAATTAGTCTCTTTTTTCGTATGTATTTTTGTAAAATTGACAATTAACTGTCATTAGCAGTGCGTTCGATGCTGTCCGTGCATTAAGAGTGCGTCTGGTGTCGTTTCGAGCAAGCGCTTGGTGCCCAGGTGGCATAACGAATAAAGCAACACGAGCAATTTCAGTCGCGTTTTGAACGAGTACGATTATTTTGTGGCGATTCAATAACTGTTTCAGGTATTTCAACAAACTGATATAACTTAAATTTTAGAACAAAATATTTTATGTAAAATTTTGCTGAAATATTGATGGATTGATGGTTTCATCTGCTATTTCAAATCGAAACACACTGATCGGACCATCCGTCGAGCACAAGTTCTAAACTCGAGCCTATAAACGCAATGTCATGCAGCTCAAAATTGGCACAAAATCCAAAATTCAAAAAATGACAGTTGCACAATCCAAAACAAAAAATAAACAGTAATGTTTTCAGTACAACAATAAAATGTCCTATCCAACGGTTCCGGTTTGCCGAATTTGTCTTTCTAATGACGCGCTACAGGTGTCCTTGTTTAGTGAATACGCTCAGCGTAAGCTGCTGCTAACAAAGATCCGTGTATGTCTGCCTATTACTATTACCCATGCTGATACACTACCAGTAACGATCTGTAACCAGTGCATCGTTCGGCTGGAGCAATTCTATGAGTATTACTGCAAGTCCGAAACATCGCAAAGAATTCTCGCTGCAGGAACGGAAAACGCAAGCATCATATGCCGTCGCAAACCACGACCGGAAGCTTTTCAACAGGACATTGTACATACGAACGTTGAGCCCATCCTCACGACGCCGACCATGAACACAGAACAGATCGAACATCGAATGCAATCGACTCTAACGCAAACATTTAGGGTTGAGGAAACATCCACATTAGCACGGGTGAGTTTACCAGACAAGAAACCTTACGCCAACTGAGAAATTAGATGAATTTGTTAATGCACCTATCAAAACTATCCACAGCCACTAACTCATAAAACGATATTGCCAAATCAACCATTGAATGTTTTATTCAACGAACCAAAGGAACATAATGACCTACTGCACAAAGAATCATTGCTACCAAGCGAAACTACAAGTCATAGAGAATAATTTTAAAGCTTGATTAGGAGTTTTTCTGTACAGTTTTTATAAGTAGAATGTAAATCAAATGTAAAAGCTCTGTGAACATTGCAATAAATATTAAAACCTATGTGTATACTCCATTCAATCGCCGTTAATTTCTTTACATATCGTCTCTAAACAAATAACCACTCAATGGTTTGAATATTCAAACATTTTAGGGAATTTATCGCTATGCGGCTTCCAGAAATGACACAAATAAAATACAATGCATGCTTAAATGACCTTGGCAAGTGAATGCGATTTAAGGCATTTATTATTGGATCAACAACTCTTGTGGAAACTGTATATTTATTATGCCGTAAAGGCAAAGCAGAGACCGAGGATGATGATAATTTAAACACTGATAACGCGAGCACGGTACCACTCTCCGTTGACGGACCTTAAAGAATCATAATGACGCATTTGTGTTTGTGATTCTTGTGTTTTAGCTTGAAACCTCAAAAAGGGAATTATCCAGATTGCAATTCGTAGGAAAGTTACGCACTTTCGCTTCAGTAGTATGCAAATGTAATCGTTCGACATCTGTTTTATGTAGCGGTTGTGTGAAAGTTAAAGCGCAAAATGTATTTCACAACTGTACTGGCAGGCACCATTTCTATCGCCATTATAATCGGTAAGGTGTCTTATTTAAGTTTTGAACTTAATGTTAATGATCGGGGTTTGTAGTAAATGATAATTTCGTTTGTAGGATGTCTCAACACGGAAGCCAATCAAACCGGATGCCTTGAGCCGAATGAACGTTGTGTGCTGTTAAAGAACTGTCCACAACTCTACCGGAATTTCAAACCGTTATTTGGCACCCCAAAACTTAGGGAAGAATTACGACGAGTACAGTGCACTCCGGAGGTGGAAATGGATGCAAAAGTGCATGTTTGTTGCCCAAAACGTCTTATTAAATGCGAATTTAATGCGCAACAGGGCGTATGCGTGCCTCGTGGAAATTGCCCAATGAAAAAATCGATCTCGGTGCATGCACAGGTGGTGTGGTCCAACCAGCGGCCTTGTTTTGTACACCAATCTAAGGTAAAAGTGGTTACATCTGATCGACACGAATCACAATCTGCACTCTATTCCCGGATGTTACTTTACAGGAATATTTGTGCTGCACGTATGATAAGTGTGTGTTGCACCCTAGCCTTTGTGATGTGGAGAAACCGTTGATACAACCTAGCACTACAGGTTATCCAGATTGCTTTCTAAATGGAACGCAAGGATCAGAAGTATCGGGAACAGTGTGTGACGCACAGGATCAGCTGTTTCGTTTGGAAGGAAGTAAACGCGTGTGCTGCGTACCGCCCGCGACTGATCGCCTGATATCGCATCCGAAAGCAGCGACGCTTGCTGCGATGCCTTGCGGAGGGTTTGCGAATAAATCCTTAATTGAAAATGGCGAATACGCCAAACGTGGTGAATTCCCTTGGATGGCGTTTCTACTCTACAGAGACAATCAGACACGATGCGGCGGAACATTGATTCATCCCTCATACGTGCTCACTGCAAAGCATTGTATCGATTCCGAGGTACAGCTTACAAAAGTGTTGCTGGGCGTGCTTGACGTGCGTGAAACACCTCCTTGTCATTCGGAGACTGGAAAACCATCCTGCAGTTTGGTGCAAGTGATCGACATTGCTGAAGTTTTCATTCACGATGCGGGGATCGATATTGGGCTGATACGACTAGCCGAAAGTGTCCGGCTTCGGGAGGATCACGTGTACCCAATCTGTCTGCCACTATACGCCACCCTTCGGATGCATATGCCGCTACATGTAATCGTCACCGGATGGGGCATAACGGAGAGAAAAACACTATCGCACATACTTATGAAAGCAAACAGTACGGTGATTATGCGGGGAAAAACTTGTCCGAATGATCATGAGATGTGCACCGGTGGTATGAATCTCAATACTCCTTGTCGAGGAGATACGGGGGGCCCGTACCAGGCGATCAGCAAGTTCGGGCTGAGTTTTAGCTACGTGCAATATGGCATTATTTCGGATGTGCCATCTGACTGCCTTTACCCGGAGAAGCCCAGCAGCGGTCCGCTTGTGGCTTATTTTATTGACTGGATGTTAGATCGCATGGAATTTTAGGCGAGAACGTACCGAAACTTTTTTTTTTAGAGGC
>JXXA01013486.1:0-27491 GCA_000956255.1 Anopheles punctulatus
TGAATAACAGCTAATATTTTGATGTGTTTTAGAAAACTAATTTTCAAAAATTTAACCGGGGGTGGGGGGGGGGAACAGTTGGGAAACCTGTTGGACTATTGGGATATAGTGCTAAACAGTTTAGAGTGATTTCTGAAAACACAGATTTTTGAGTTGCTTAAACAAAGGGTTCACAAAAAATACTCTTTTATACAAACGGCAAAACTTATTGCAGACAACACGATACATTCATATTATTTTCAACTTCTTTTGATTGAGTCAACTATTTATGTTTGAGTAGTGATGACATACGACTTAAGAAAATCCTATCAATAAAACATTTAATTTTGTTATTTTATCATCGCAAAAATCCAATAGTTCACCTAGCTAAGGAGAGATACTGTTTAATGATACCTTTTCCCTGTAACACACACACACAGTCTCCATGAAACAATTTTTACCAGCGAAGAAATAAAGCAAAAGAAACTAATTTTTCATCCACTGCACAAATACTAATTCTCTTTCTTTGTTCACCTGTGTTTAATTGCAGCCAAACAGTCGCACATGCACGAGAATCCGTCAGACTTCAACACCGGTACGTATGCGGATCAAACACGAATACAAAACAACCATCCTCGTACCGCAGAAGAATTCCTATACAAAGATCAAACGACAAACTGCAGTTGGACAACCGGATGGTTGCCCTTCATTAAGCTAAATTACCTTCCAGAACAACACCACGTGCGTATGTGTGTTTACGGTGGTTTTTCTTTGCCATTTATGTGCCGGTTGGTCAACCGGCCGGAAGTAACGCATCGCGCGTCCGAGTGGAAAAATGAATGGAAAATTAATACCAATTTCATGTTGCTGTTCGGTCGTGGAAACACCCGTACAGCTCGTGCCTGGTGAAGAGGGTTTTTGGACGGTGGACAGCAAATGAGTCCTCCCGGACTGGACGGCATAAATCTCACCAGTGAATGCCGTCATTTTGCCGCACGCATAAATTATATTCCACACAAAACCGTTTGTTAGGTACTTTGAAAAATCCTTAAAAAAGTTTAAAAAACACCACACCCATACGCGTTACTTACCAAGGAGACATATGGAGTGGAATGTTGCTCGTGCTTTCCCAAACGCAACTTATTTGCTCTTGAACCTGTCCAAATAGCCGTCCTTTATTTTCCGCTTTTTAACCCTCTTTAAAACCCCTCAATGGGTCGCAAAGCGACGAACAAACATTAGAATACGCCGTGAAATACAAGCTAAACGCGCGGTCAAAGTGGAGATTGGCTTATATATTTTTGAGTTTTGTGCCGTCCATCCTATGACAACGTGTTTGGTATTTTACGAAAATATTAAACATGACCCTAGGTTGAACACAGGCCGAATATGCTGAACTGGAAAATGATGATGTATCATATGTTGGCAAGAATGAGATTGCAAGCTTGGTGTTAGTGTAGAAATGACATTTTTGTCCACTTTTAAAAAATCAAGCACTGTATTATTTAAAGCATATGTTTAAATAAACTTTAAAAGGTTTCATAGTATTGAAAAAGGTTTTATTGTTTACTTTACAGTTTATTGATACTGAAGTTACAATTTAAAATAATGGCATTGATTGTGTGAATGTCATGTGAAAATTGATGTCAAATCTGCACATAATATTTGTTGGAATCACCTTTAGATTTCAATTAGTTCGTGACCTACAGTGACCTAGATAAGTAAGAATTCTATTCATATAACAAAATGAAATATTGGCAACAATACTGCTAGAATAGGTTAACTGCAAGAGTTTAAAAATTGTACTCGAATCGACAATTGATTAATCTGTTGCTATTTTACAAGCAAACGGATCTAACACAGTTTCACGGAAAAAATTTTTAGAACAATTTGCGGTTCCAAAAACACACACGCGGTTCAAATGAAAGTTTCTCACAATATTAAAAGCTTTCGGAGACATTTAAAAAAAGATATTATTCCTATGTGGGGAAGATTTAAAACAATTTTTTATAATGTCCAGACAACTTAAAATTAACACGAAAGTGAAATGTGCATGATGCTTATACTTTGATATGCACATTGCGCGTATGATATCTTCGTTTGTCATTATTTTATTAAAGTTGATTTTTTTCGTTCATATCCTGTAAAAGTACCGTGTAATTCTTCCGAATGATTGGGACTGGTTAATCCTTCCACTCAAGCTGATCTTCTTTTTCCGTCTCTCTCATCACGCACTGCCACGGTGGGAAACACCAAACGTGTCACCTCATTGCCTCACCCCAGAGGCCAGTTTTCCGCGGTTTGCTGAGCCGATCCCGAACATTACGGTCACGATAGGACGTGACGCATTGCTGGCCTGCGTGGTGGATAATCTGAAAGGATACAAGGTAAGTCCCTTGTCGCAGTTTTTTGTGTTTCACATTCATCAAAACATTTTAGTAGCCTTGCGAAAGAAAAATGTGAAAACAATAAATGTGAACTCGGAACAGGCTGTAACCCTCCATGCTACGTGCGTATTTCAAACCAACACACATACCAAACCATGACAGAATGGGTTCGATGGGATTTTTCTACCCTTTCGCCGTGGTCGTTCGGGTTACGAATGTCTGCCTGGGTCTGGCCTTTGGAGTGATAAGCGGATATTTGAGGCGTGCAGCAAAAACAAAAACATCATCCTACCTTCCATCGGTGCAAACACCCAATTTGCATGCTCTTGCCATCGCCACCCCGCCTGAAGCGGCTCATTTGTGTTGTGAAGTTGCTTTTGTTTGTGTAGCTTTGTTTGAATCGCACCTGTCCAGTGTGCTGGTGACGGGGAGGCACGCATTCCGGGGCGCATACCACAATTAACGCGTGGACGCGCTCGTCTTACGCTCTTTTACTACCATTTGGTGCGCGGCTCCAGTTCGTGTGGGCTGCGTGCGGTTTGTATCACCCTCGGTCAGATGGAGGGCCTGGTTTAGCGGAAGCAATGTTACAGATTAGAAGAGTGTTACTGATGATGGGTTTGTTTGCGTTGACCACCACCATCATTATGAAAACAGGGCCACCACTTTTCAGTGTCAGAGTGTGTGGGAGAGGAACAGCGTTAGCGAGAGCAAAAACGCGACCAACATTGCGCAAACAGGCCTTCATGTTCTAAATGCGTGACACGTGGTTACCTGGATTTTCTATACCAAATTCACCCACGGCGGTATTCCTTACGGGCTTCCACTGTTCCGGCTTTTGTCATTTTTGCATCAAATTCGTTTTTTTTTTATTAATTGCGGCGAGGTTCATTGGAGTGTGAAATCCTATTTTCTGTTTCACAATTTCAGTATTTCAGAGCGTTCGATGATTTTTGTCAGCGGTGCATTTATTTGTGGTAAGTGGTGAACGCATATTTAGTTCAATCTCGCTGTGCGTATGAAAAATCAGGTGAATGCTTTTGTGAAACTAATGCGTCCATAGCAAAGTACCCGCATTCAACTGCGTGTTAGCTTGATTTAATGCATCAAAATTAAAAATTAATTCAATCGATAAAATAGCTGCTACTGCTGCAAAGAAAAAACGTGAATGTTTGCCTCAAAATTAGATTCAAAGTTATTTCATTCATTTAAGAACCATCCATACCAGTAAAGAATGATTTTTATTTTACATAGAATATAAGAGCACTTAAAAAACTGGGTTCTACAAATTTGGAAGGAAAATGATTTCGAAAAATTAACACTCTGTGAACTGTATGCATTCTTTTAACTGCTTTTGTGTTCTTATATTTACGTAAGAAAAAAATATAAAAGAAGTAATAATTAATATGTTATAAAATTATTAAGCGTAAACACTTAAAATGTGTATATGTAACATGTTTTATTTATGTTGTCACATATTTAATAACATCTTGTTAGAATCAATTGGAATTTCTCTCAGGTAAATGATGAACTAGGATTTCAATTAATTTTATTGGTTGCAACATTCAGTAAAGAAGTATTTATACAATTTCGATCAAAAATTTGAATGCTGCTCTGCACATTTCATGGTACTGTAATGTACAATTGATAGATTTGACAAGGAAACTCGGTTATTATTAATACACTGTTTAAAAAATACAGTTAATATTATATCAAAAAATAAATTAAAATTGAACAAAACAAGCAGACTGGAATGGAAATTAACTTGTTTAAATCACTTTGAGTAGAGCAATTTTTTCGAGGCATACATCTTTGATTGCATTTTCAAGCGAGATGGAGACGCCTTGCCTTGCTCCGATGTAGCTGTCATTGATAAATTCCTGTCCGTGGCGCACACGACGGCAATTGGATAAAAATTTCGGATCACTGTTTTTCAATTTCCTTCCACCAGCATCCCACATAGAGCTTCTTTCGGCGATTTCTCACCACTTGCTTCGACCGAAAACGTTTCCACAGGAATGATTGGGACGTGTCAGTGTCGGTTTTATTTTTCCTTGGGCTGGGAGCTTTAACTCCATCGTTTGTTGCTGCTGTAGAGCATTTCTGCTCACGATTCGAGCAATTTAAGCTGCTTCGATCGGTTCATAAAAGTTGCGCCGTACGTGATCGAAATGCAAGATTTGCTTCGGTATTCTTCACGTCTACCCGACGGCGAATGTACCATAGATGGATAATTTCACGTACACCGTTGTCTACGTTTAGTGATTTTGGGCGTGTGTTCGTCCAATGCGGTTGATGGATGAAGAAAATGTTGGAAACCGGGACAGGAGGGAGGTAGCACAAAATTGACGTTTAGAAATTGGGATCTGAGGCAATGTAACTAATGCAATCGACGGGATTTGCTGATGATGGCTGGCTGTCTCTGCGGAGGTTCTACGCTTGCAATGTACATGATCATTTTTTCGTACCAAGGCAGGCGAGTTTTTCTCACATGTCAAACTGTGGACAGCAGGGACCAGAGACATACACTAACCTAGTGCGGCTCGGTAGCACGAGTCTCAGCATGACGTTGATCCACTTTCACTGGATTCGAACGAGCTGACAGCAGACAGCGTCATCTGAGCTTGTCGATGGCGTCGAAGCTCGAAGGGGGTAATGGAGGAGGTGGTGATAATGTCAAGCAGTGCAGCACCGTTCACCGTCGCCCGTTGAAATTCCCGTCTACTAAGAAGAAGGAGCATGTGTCTTTTGGCGCAATCCATGCCGATGATCGATGGCAAGATTTAGGAGATAGCAAAAATATAAAAATTGATATATTTTCTATCACATCATCATCACCACCCGTCGTCATTGTCGTTGCCATCGTACGAGGCAGTTTTGAAAGGCGGATGGCTATCCTACTTTTTGGCAGCGAAAGCCACTCTCCACTTGCTAGTGCTGAGAAGCTGAAATCGGTTGACATCGAGGTTAGTGATGTCAGCAATCGCGCGTCGTTTCGGGATCAAAATTCAAGTGAATTTTCACTCCGCCTGGCAAGGGCACGATCGAAAATGTAACGATGCTACATATGTGCCTAAGTGCTTGTGTGCCTCAACACCAGGGTTGTCCCGAGCAAAGAAGGAAGTTCGGTTCGGTATTCGGTAAGCCTGTCCCACTGAACCCTGTGCCCATGATGACGATGTTGATGATGATGTGGGTTGGATTTAATATCAATAAAACATAATTTTATTATTGATTTAAAATCAATTCGTTTATCCCCTAAGCTTGGCTCGGTGGTATTGACACTCTAGTTTTCGACAGTCGTGTACCACGGGGAATTGGACGGCGTCGGAAAGTAACATCCTACAGCCGGAGTTAGGAAAAGGGATGAGGATCGAAAACATATCTTTAAACTTCACGTATCCTACTTTTCCATAAACCGACCCTTCTCCACCCTAACAGACGTGCCTGTGTGCGTGTGTGTAAGTGAGTACACGTGTGCGTGATACGAACCGCTTGCAACGCAAAGCGTTTTGAAATCCTTCCCAATCAAGCACCCTCGTTTCACCGGAATAATATCATAACAACACGCAGATTATGGGGATTTAGCTGCCATTTCAGAGATACCAAATCGACAGCAATACCAGCGCTGGGATTGGAGAGTTTGTTTTATTTTATTTTTTTGAAGGAGAAAAGGTTTTCCCATTTTCCCACCGTACGTTTTCACACTTTCCCACTGGCAATTTGAAACGAATCGAACGCACGCGATCGTGTGGAAACTCATTCACGCCTGCACGCTAGAGCCGTGCTGCGGTTGGCAAGTGTTTGGGTCATAAATAAATAACTAGAATCAAATGATCATTCCAGTGTGCTGACAGAGGGCCAATACTGTGTCTGGCAGCACACGGGGAAAATGCTGTTGATGCTTCCAAAGGGATATTTTGGCATCGAAAGTTCACCGAAAGTCTCCGCACGTTGTGGCAAACAGTGACAAGGGTTGGATGGGAAGAATCTTCGGATTGAAGATATTGAAATTATCTTGAAAAGGAAGTAGAAGAATACGGTTACTTTCATCACAACTTTAGACACCGGTTGATCTTTAACTTTGTAACCTTAGCAAATCTATAATTTATTTATGAACAAATTCTTAAAGCAAGTACCAATAGGCTGGAAAAGAAATGAATTGCGCTTAATTCAAATGCGGAATTCCACATGAAATTCAAAATATTGAAGTTATTCATCATAAAAAAACAAAAACAAAAGAAAAGAAAGTAAAAGTGCATGTCCAAAAACCATTGCAACTAAATCATGATAAATTGTTTATAGATGATGGATTATTTTACCCTCATGGTTTATTCCTAACCAGATATTGTATTGGGCTGTTAGGATTATTATAAAACCCGTAACTAAAATGTACAATTGCGTTCAAAGCCGTACAACATATATTTTAATATGTATATTCGCTTTTTTAATGAATAGAAGTCTGAACTATTTTCGGAGTTACAGACAATTGTTCAAGCTGTACAGGGGTTTCAATGATAAGTACACGTTGCTAACTATTATTTTCCATTTTGTCTAACTATTTTCTCCGTTTTCTCAAACCATTCTATAGTTCCATTATCTCAAAGCGCGAAACTAAATGGAGTCCCGATCACTGAAGCTTGTTTTTTTTTCAACGCCACTGAACACCGTTTTACTGCAGGGTCGGGACTGCAATAACTACAATAACAGATTTTTAGTTGTTGGTAGTAGAAAACTAGCCCCTAGCCCTAGCATCTAGCCCCTAGTCATTCAATTATAATAATAAGTATAAACTTTGCTTATTGATTCGCCATTTAGGTAAAGCAACTCCACTTAGCATGAAAAAATTAAATCAAAACATTTAAAACAGAAAACAAAGTATATTTTTGCATATTTTTGCAACGATGACCAACAACTACGTCCATGTGATTAATGACACCTTGTGTATGAAATAGTTCATGGAATAATGCTGCAAATTATCTGCAAACCAATCTCCATTTTTTGATAACGGTTAGATAACATATGCAAAGCACGCGCTTTTGAAAATCGCTTAAAAGAAAACGACGAACAAAAAAAACTCTTCCTCCTAATGGTTCTGCTTTTCAGTGAGAAACGCGCCAGACGAGACGGGACAAGTTGACTTCCTGTCAAAGTGCAATCTGTTTGCCGCGTGCTGTCCAGGCGCTCTCAGCCCTTGCATCAGACAAAACGCACGTCGCAAACGTGTTCTTTTGGGTGACCTTCGCACGGTTGCCATCGCCCTACCCATCCTCCACATTGGCGGGCGTGTTCCGGGAGAGGATCCATTTTTCAGCGGCGTCCTCTTAGGTCACGGCCACGCGGTACCGTGCCGGGCCCGGGGTCAAGCGTTTGGGATTTGATCCTGTCAGTGTCCGCTGATTTGCCCTCGTCAGACTTTCGAGTTGGTCGGTGAAGTGTGGAAGGGAAGGTGGGGGAGGTGACAGGACGAGGACCTTTGTTTAACCGGACAAGGAAGGCGGATGTTTTGTGGCCCTCGGGGAGGACTTAATGTTGTTTACATGGCTGCAGGATCCACCTTCATGCCCGCAGGGTTGTTTTGGGCTTCATCTCCCGTATAAGGACGATGGACACATCGCAAGCGGACGTTTGAGGACGTTTTCTTCCTTCTTGTATTGTTAGCTCTTTTTCTGTCTTTCACAGAAAAAGCATCCGCGCCTAGAAATGTTGGTGAACGATAAATCAAAACACCGTCCATCCTAAACGAGTCAAAACCTACTTCGCTTTCCTGCTTGAAAGTAAGGACATAAAACCCGTGCATAAAATGGCTACAAAAACAAAGAAGCTAAACATTCCTCCCACTCATTTTGTAAGGTCGTTTTTGTCATTCTTTCTCGCTCTCACTTCTTCTTTCTCGAGAACCTTTCCATAAGTGAGATCATCTCATACCCATTTCTAACAGACGTTAGCCGAATGTCCTTTTCCATCCTGCGTAATCTCTCTTCCTCCCGCAACCGCCACCTTCTCCGCCCTTGTCATCTCCATGGAAAAGTAGACAGACAAGTTTCCGCCTTTCACTGGCAGCTCAGCTACGACATCAGTGCGGTGTTGTTTTGCAGGAAAAGATAAATGAATGTCAATGAATTCCATCAACAGAGGCAAGCAACAGCCATCGTGGCACTGCTAATGCCTCCCTCTAAAAAAAAACAACAGCAAAGCGTGACAGCAAATGCGCGAATAAAATAAGCAAAGCCTCGGGTACGAGGACGGCGGTGAAAACACTTTCACTCATCATTAAATCTATGTTTTATTATTAAAATACCTTTTTTCCGAGATAAGGAGAGGAGAAAAAATTCACTTCCCAGCCCTTGTTCCCGGGGTAAGTCAGGGCGTGATCTTTCGGGCTGAGCAAATACGTTTCTCCGCCATCGGTGTACGTTTGCTTTCCCGGTTGCTTTCTCTTTGCAGTTGTTGCTTCTGTCGGCGCTTTTTTCTGCTGCCATTTTTCTCACTCACTTTCGGGGAAACAATTTAGTGAGAAAACTTACTGCTCCGTTAAGCAGCGCAATGAAGTAGAGGAAAGGAAACCGACGGTAATGTGGTTAGGGGTGGTGGCCAAATGCGGCGTTGGGAAAATATTTAGAAATGTTTGTAGCATCAACAATCAGCACAAGCCGATCGAGCGGGAAGGGCGGGCTGTGGGCGGAAGGGAGGAAAATTAAGTTTGTCTTGCAATTGAATTCGAACTTAGTTCTCCGCTCCTTAAACCCTAAAGACGAGCCGTTGGGTTCTTGTTTCGTAAGGTGTACCGGTTGGTTTCAAACAAAGCGGGAAAAATGGGAGGAGGAAATCAAGCTGCAACAAAACAACTCAACAAATACAGTAAACACACAAACACACGTAAGGATCTTTTTTCTCCAGGAGGCATCGCCAAGTTAGTCTTTACCAGCAGGCTGCCAAGTTCACAATTTAGCTCACGTAGAGCTTTGAAATATGGGACTTACAAATTAAATCAGAACACTGTGCCGTTTCGGATCCAGCGAGCGGGATTCACAGTCGGAAGACTAGTGCCATTTGGAGTTGTTTTGGGACCCGCCACAAAAATACAATATTATTTGTAACCATCACAAAAATACAACCACTTAATGGGGCATATCTTAAGCGAGACGACCGATAATCAACGGTCATGCGTAATGTTAAACATCTAACAGATATTCAAAATTATCTTTGTTTACATAGTTTGTACAGCTTTATCTTAAAAATAAATTGTTTAACTCATGTCATGCTTAACATAATTATCAAATGTTAAAAAAAACGAATTGTATTTATTCAAATATCTTATGCAAAATTTGTTATATAAGGCAATATTGTAAGAACCTTACAAGCGACATATTATAATTATTTTTTTGCATAAGTATATAAACTTTATAGTTTTATTTAACCCTGAATTCATCACTGATTGTCCCTCGAAGGGCTATTGAATTGAATATATTTGTTGACGTACATTATCAACTTATATTAATCAGCTGATATTAACCAGTACATTATCAGCTTATATTCATTTCTTCATCTAAAAGAGATGAGCTGCTAAAGATAGATTTCAGGGGCAATAATTTATTTTCCTATTTCTAGACTGAAACAAGACGCCGACGCTTTTGTTTCACTTGATGTTGTTATTCATATTTTTTGTGTTAGAAATTTGAAAAAAAACGAAAGGTTTAAGCTATTAAACGTGTCATAATGAAGTTTTTTTTTAACATGAAATATTTTTCATAGACGAATATTTTTCTTTTAATGAGAATGCTTTTGTCACTGGCGTTATGTAAAAGTCCTGTAAAACAAGGTAGCAATGGTAAAACCAACTTTTTTTGAAGTTATTTTTGAATCTTATGGAAACTCATGCTTCCGATTCAAGAGAAAGTGTAGAAACTCGAGGCTTCGTTAAGTAAATTTGTCAACAACAAGTTATTTTCTTAAAATAGAGCTAACAAACTTACCGTAAGCGTTCTGCAGTTCTTTTAATTTTCTATAATGTGAAGAAAATGTCGCTTAATTTGGTAGTGAAAATTAGTTGTTAATTATGCTGCGTTTCTTTTATAATTGTGAGAAAATATTGAGAATATTGTCAACACGTTTTGATGTTCCTCTTGAATATTCAACCAACCGTATGATCGAGGCGAACATTATCGGGAAAACGAAATCAAATTAAGCGGAAAGCATAACGATCTGCTCGATGTCCACCACCTGCTAAGGTTTCCTGATTTTCATGGTTTACCAGCTTAGCCAGTTACTCGATCAATGCAATGGAACAAACGAAGCTCAGCGCGTGTGCTGTGTGTGTTTTTGTGAAAACCAATGCATTGTGTTTGGGAAAATCTGAGCCTCATCTTATTATCTGTCGTCGCCCGTGGTCCTGACATGCATTCCTTTCACCCTACCGCCACCCTTAAGCGAGCGGAGCAAGTGGTAGAGCGGTTGGACAACGAATGAACGCATACTTTCCACCTTTGTTGTATCGCACAGCAGGAGCGAAACGGGGAAGAAAACAATGAGAAACACACAGTACGTGATGTGACTGTGAATGTTAATAAATTTTCGAGACTCCTACCTACCCTCCGATCAAGCAGATCCAAATGGAAGGAATTTCATTTCATTTCTACTCCTGGCATGCCGCAACCGATACACCACACCCGTTTTACGGTTTCGAGCTATCCCAGCGAAGAAGAGTGAAACTGAGCGACCACCGTGATTCGGTGAAAGCTGCGGTGGAAAGCTGGTGGAGAATTGCTGCATCGATTGTTCCTCCGATCCCGGTGAGTCGAAGATGCGCTGGAGTGTCTGTTTCATTCCAGTACAACGCTATGTGCGAGCTGGACGTTGGCTAGCCAGAAGTTGCCCGAAGCTTTGCTAACCTCAAACAAACGGTTCGCTTGATGCATGAGAGGAGATTTGCGCTGTAGCTTAAGCCGCACTGGAACATACCCGAAACCAGAAACTTTCACTCCTCGCACCGGCTTTCCAACCGAAGCGACCCTTCCACAATATGCCCAAGGTTTATATGTTCGATAAACAAAAAAAAACATCTCTTTCACTGATTGCATTTATTGCAATTGTTCCCTCTTTTGGATCATAGTGGAACGTTTTCATCTTCCATGGTTTGTTCTTTTAGGCTTTCCACAAGATGCAGCGGAGAGAGGGAGACCATTAGATCCGGACATCTCGTTAGTCTTCAGCCCCAAACCATTCTGCCACGCCGTACAGGTTGAAGTGTTTTTATGCTCGATGCGCAGGAAAAGTGGCTGCTTTTCCACATATTAAAGAAAATGGCATGAACAAACCATCGAAAAAAAAAGAAATATCTACACTATAGAACACTCACTGCTGTGCGAACAAGCTCATCGAGCGATGGTATGCCATCCGTACCGTTGTATAAAGAGTTTAGGTTTGAAGAAGGAACGCGAGGCTTAGCGAACGAGGCGACGAGCAGCCCTTCAATGCGAAGAAGATCCTTACATGAACAGTTTTTTTCTGTGTGCTTTTGTCGATAATTGTTAGGAAGAGAGCTTTCCGAGTGCGGATTAAAGTCTTTTCACTGTAAGCATGCAGCGAAATGATTGGATTAGTAAAGTTAATCTACTCCAATTGCAACCTACGTTGGGTAAAATGTGCGGCATATGTGGCGTTGATTGCAAAAGGAGTAAAAATAATAAATTAGATTTTATAATGTTTCAGTGAACTATTTTACGTTTTCTATGGATAGATGAAGGGATGGATGCAATAGATTTGGTTGTTGTTTTTTATTAGGGTTTTTTAAACTAACACAAAACTCAAATCACCAATTTAAAATCAGACTTTTAGATAAATAATCAAACCGAAATTAATGTTTCGTTGGTAGAGACATTTTCATTTGTAAATTATTAATGGCTCAAACTATAAAAAAGTTGAGAAAAGATTCTTCAATTGAAATAACCAATTTTTTATCAATAAAGTTTTCCTTTACAATTATCATACTATGTTTTAATATACGTAAATCAATAAACAATCAGATTCATTTATGGTTAAGGCTTAGATTAACAATTAATGTCATTATTTTTATAAACGAATTTTTCATAAAAGTTCTGTAACTATTTCATTCTCTAATCGAAGCAATATAATTTTATGCTACAGCGAGATAAAATAAATTTCAAAAAAATCTTTCAATCTGTTGCATTCCTACTAAAATATCCACAAAACAAACAGCAGCTCTTTTTTCTACAACTCCTGTGAAAAAGTAATTTAAGTACAGCAATCCACCGTGCATGAGGTTCCATTATTGAGTTTGTTAATACATAAAATGAATAAAATTACAATGGAAATCGAATTTAAGTTTCCTCGAATCTCTTTGAGTGTTTTTTTCCTACCCTCGCACCCAAACAAAACAGAAACACACTTAACAGCATTAGCGAGCGTGGAAGCTAGTATTTTACGAAAGTGCATCAGCTCTACCGATGTATGGATGATTCGACGACGAGGTGCCGAACGCTGTAATTGACATTTATTTATTTTTTTCTGCTTCCAATCAATTTACAACCCACAACCCTGCTTCGGCGTGGTGCGACGGACAAGAAACAACGGAAAGGAAGTGGAAAAACGAAGCGGAAAAGCAGCTTACTGTTTCGTGCTCAGCGTGCTGCGCTCTTTTTAGAAGGAAAACAAAATGAGGGAAAGGGAAAAGAGAGAATAAAAAAAATGCACGACCAATCGGACATCCTAGGTGGAAACGGGAAATCTTATTTGAGAAATTCTTGTAATAACGATGGCTGTACCGTTCGAGTTTTTGCCGTCGTGCCTGCGCGTGTTTTCTATCGGTTATTTTACCTCCCGTGTTCACGTTTCTGTTGGGAAGGGCTTCCACTCCCGGAGCCGTTCAGCTTCACTTTCGCGCTAGAATGCTCACTCGATTGCTCAGACAAAAAAAAACAAAGTGAGACCTATATTGCTTGCTTCGGTGGTTGGTGTGTTTTTGCCTCCGTCTGCTTCTTCTGCTGAGGTTGTCCTCGATCGTGGTTCACGTTTGCCGCATTACATGAAACCGGGCAGCAATCGAACCGAAGTGAATCAGGCGTCCAATCGAATGCGAATGCACAGTAGCATCATCCTACTAACCAGCGCAATTTCTTCCAAGCAAACAGTTCTCCGGACCATCGCCGATGCAAGTCTACTTTCCGCATCCGTCTTAATACTGCCGCAAACAAACACACACACGCGCAAGCAAGAAAGACATGCAACAACACGCGCACGTCCGCACAATTGAGATTGAGCAAACATAAATAAATTGAAGTGCCTTGTTAGGGCCAGTGTGCCGGGTATAAAGCAGGAAAGAAAAGAAAAATAAACACATACACATGCCAGGACGATGCTCGTCCGTCTCCGGGGAGCCTTTTCTGTACATAGTGTAACCCGTTGCATCCAGTGGATGCTTTACGATGCAGTGACGCTTGAAAAAGTAAAAAAAAAAACTAGGCGCTAAACTTTATGATTCACACCGGACGCAACGCAGGGAAGAGACCTCAAAAGGGCCCGAAGTCAAAGTGGTAGTGAGAATGGGGGAGGAAAAAAATCAACAAAAAAGAAGGTGCTTCAGCACGCTAGTTTCAAGCAACGATAGAAAAAGCAGAAATCAAGAACTTGTTCAATTTCTGGTCTGCGAGGAATTTTTTTTCACCCCGGTTGTGTATATATTTTTTCTACTCACAAACTCCATCGGAAACGTACTCCGGGAGGTCCTTGTAAACTTTGAAACTTTCCCCAACAGCGCTCAGAAGCTAACAAACTCACACGAGAAAAGCTCCTGTAAGTGGCACACAATAAGAAGCGGAAAAGAAACCCAATATAAATAAACAAGCTGAGCAAAGTTGGCGGAATAAAAAAAAAACATAAGCACGAGGCCAAAAAAGCATACATCCCAATAAAAGTTAACTTTATTTGCCACCTCGGCACGGTACGGATCGGCGTGCTAACGTGTTGCACTCGCGCACAGTAGGCCAATAAAATATGGTTTAACGAGCCGGAAAAACGATACTGTCACGAGGGAATGGGAAAGCAAAGAAAGGACGGTTTGTTTGTTTTTTTTTCTCTCTTGCTCTCCTTCCATAGACTATTCTACATTTTGCACGTACTGTTCGGTGCACTGATGTCGCAATTGATGCGGGTCAGGCATATTGGATGAAGGTCGGGCGCGTGGAGCTGTTCGATGAAAATGGAACCGACACGTAATCGGCTTCGCTGCACATCAAAGACACATTGTAGTTGTTTCGAGCAACTGCTTTGCTTAGCAACCGTTTTGCGAGCATTATTGCGTACGAACTGGCCCGGTTTGACGCAAAGCTTTCACAGCGCACAACGCAACTAATTACTGGTTGGCGGCAGTAATTTCCAATCGGATCCAATCGGTAAAACTATAGCGCTGGCAGTCCATTAGCATCGGGCTTCTTGGAACATCAACAATCCCACATTGTTCAAGCACTGTTTGATGTACAAAGTGGTCGGGTGGTAGCATGCGCAGGCTGGCTTTAAAACCCCACCACACCAACCCAAATAGCTATCATAGTCTCGTACCCACGATCTCAAAGCTGAGAGATGAAAAGCTCACTAATTAGCAGCTTTAAGTCAACCCCGTCGGAATGATGCAGGCAGGCTTGCTATCGGTGCAAGATGCATTAGAAAAGTGACAGTTGAATAATCGAGCATGTTGCACTTTCAATCCACCGATACCAACCTCTAGCCTTCGACCCCGAACGTTAATCATAGACCAGGTTGACACGTTGAACCGCCTCGAAACACGTACGGTGGATGGACTGGTCGGTCAAAAGGTCGGACGAAGACGAAATCAATAACCCATGCTCCATCCGTTCATCGAACGTTACAATGCTACAACACTGTAAAATAATTAAACGTTTCCATTTTCAATCATCATCATCGGTTTTACTATACCGGAAGGATGGTTGCCCTATGACAAACACCTAATAACGGTTTGCCTAATCGAAGTTCCTTTTTCTTTCTGCCTTTCCGTTTCGTTAAGTGGTTCGAATTGAATGAACCGAGGGTGGTATTCATGCAGCCGACAGAAGTTTTTGCCCCTTTCTGCCACTCTTTTTTGCTCTCTTGCCTTGGAAGTGTTCTCCTCTCCATCGTCCAACGCACGCGGCAATGCAAATAATCCGGCGTGGGTAGAAGTCTTCCGCTAAGGATCCTATGCACCGAACACCGGAAGTTAATATGAGCCGTGTCGCTTTTCGAGCAATGTGCTTCCGGGGTGGAACTCAGGACGATGGAGAAAGCTATCTTCCGATGGCAAACAGGAAAGGCCATTGTCAATACTGAGAACGCACAAGACGACGTCGGCCGGCAGTTCCTGCCGGAAACAGGAGCGCTCGAAACGCACGACTTCGTAGAGGACGTTGAAATGCCGGTCCGACGGGCGTCCGACGTTTGACGGTCCAGAGGATGGATTAGTTTGGTTTCTATCGTTTGATGAGCTTATTTTAGGTTTTGTTTGTGGTCGAGAACTGTGTGGAGTCTTTTGGAGAATAGGGTGAAGGTGCTTCAGATATGACAACATGCCTGGTTTGGGCAAGAAAAAAACTATTCAATATTTACGTTAAATAAATGTCAAAGAATTTTTTTTCTATGATTGACTTTATTATCAATTTGAGGTATAAAAAAAAGGTATACTTAAGAACTGTAGCTTTCGTGTCAACCATATGTTGTGACTCCCTAAAGGATAGCAATATCTGATTTGACTGTATCTGTATAAGCTTGAAGTTTGGTGATCGGCATATAGTGTACTAAAAATTTCAATGAAAATAGAATAATGGTACTTTTATGTTAACAAATAACACAACAATCGTGATTGTTGCTTAGTTTATTAAGTTGTTTTGCGCTAACAAATATTTCATATTTAATATTTCTTCATCGACAACTTTTATCGTACTTATTCGTACATGCTTTTACCACATTACATTAAATGTAGATTGTATGTCAAATTGGGTGTACTTTCGTTGAAAAATCAGGATACAAATATGTTTGGCAGGAAAAACACATTATGCAGTAATACTGTGAGAAAATTTATGTGCAAACCTTATTCTTTTTCTATTGATAGAGTTTCTGAAACGTAATTTGAGTATTGAGTTTTAACAGTTATATTTCTGGACTTGTTGAATAATAGATTTCAGCTTTACGATATAACACCCTCCTTATTCTCTTTGCTTAAACGGACGTAAATACCATGTTGAAATTTCAGTCAAATAAATATGATTCCTCATTTTAAAGTTTATGATAAATGCTACAATCGCTAAAAATAGAACCAAATATTTTTAAGTTCTCGGGTACATACTCGACCCACCGTTAAAATTCTGTTATAGAGCTTGACTTTACTTGCTTTATTTTACTTTAACTCCTGTTTTAGTTATCCTGAATGCTGTACAGCCCTTTAGCGTGGTGTTGTTGGTTTCCAATCAAGAAAATGTCGTTAATTTATGTTCATACAAAATAGCCACGTCTTTCATGTCTCTGGATATTCTAAACATCCTAGATATATCTAGCATCTCAAGCATCACATTTTCAATCTCACCTAAGTGAAAACTCTACCCTCGGACTGTAATGCACGTTTCCGATCAACAGAATGATTTAAATTTTGCATTCATGTATGTCACCGGTGAGAATTGACTTAATCGATGCTACTTTCATGGTCCCTACACAACCTCACCGATTGTCATCAGATTAATCCATTCGTTGTAACTCGATTTCATGGTAATGCGCATCACATTATAATCCACGTCGGAGGCGCCGACCGACCCAGGCCGCACATCAATCTCGATCGCTATCACGTCCGTGGGTCCGTGATCGTACATGCATCGCTTCCTCCTTCCACATCCTTAATAGGCCATCAAGCTGATGAAAATTTACCGCCTAAAAACGCCCAGCGCTGCGTTGCGGCAGATAAATTATCATCCCGTGCACAAGCACCCTCCACCATGTGGCTCATGAATATGTGATTATGCTTTGGCAACCCATTCGACTGCGCGTGTGTGTGTGTGTGTGTGGGTGTGTGTGTTTGTAAGTTACTGCTGCTATTACTACCACTTGCTGCTGCCTTCTAGCCACCGTTTTCGTCTTCGTACGAAAGCAAAATCAATTTGGTATTCAAAACCTTCCATACACGGCATTTAAGAACGAAATCAAAGAGCAGGATGGTTGGTCACTGGAAAGGGAATAAAAAAAAAACAGAAAACCTTTTCCTACTTGGTGTGGTGTGCTTGAGGATGATGTTGTTGTCACTCATACCGCTCAGTCGGCGAACAGTGGCACAATTGAACGTTAAACTTCATACCCGTTCATCCATCTCCGGTGGTCTTTAATGCCAAGCGGTGAAATATTACGAATAATTTACAACAGCAAAGGAGGCGCTTCTTTGTGGCGTTTTGCTGCCCGGTGCGGCCGATCTCTTCTTTCCCAATAAAGTTCAAATTTTTTTTTTGCTTTCCATCTTCTTCCGTAAGCTTTTGTCTGAAATATCTCGCTATCACGTCTTCCACTCATTGAAGAAACCAGTTCTCTTTTGTATTGGCGGGAAAGCAGCGCTCCAAAGGGGAGTATATTTTTGCAGTGTCTCGCCACACCTACAAATCCACCACTCCCCCTCCCCCCCCCGTCACCCTTCCCCTTCCCGCGCAAACTCACCACGTTGCCAATGAAAAGATCGTCCTCGGTTGAAATGGTGGAGGCTTTCAATATATACTGCACGGGCTGAAAGTGGAAATGTATTATTCATAAGACAGCTTATTTAACACTGAACTCAGCGGCGGCGAGTAGCGAAAAAAAAATCAACTTTGGAAGCAAAATAAAGTCAACAAGGAAAGGCAATGAGCAGGAAAAAAACACCAACGCTCACCGTCTTGCTGGCTGACGAAGAAAAACGGCGAAGAGTGATGGAAACCCCCACGAGTAACCGAGTGTAATGAACGGGAAAGTCAGCGGATCAAAGAAGTAAAAAGAAGAAAAAATGCACCAACCAGCCGTGTTGTGTGACATATATTAAAACAAAAAAAACGGAAAACAGGAAGAAGAAACCGCCGGTATGAATGCCCGGCGATGAGAAGGCTAATGAGTCAGCACCAACCAGCCATGTCCCGGGTTCGTCCGCGCGCCGTACCGAGTGACAATAAGGGCAAACTTTTCCCTCCGCGTGCCGGGAATGGGTGCTCCTGTTGGATCAAGCTGCAGTCAATTAATTTTCAATTATTACCATCTCAATTATGTTATGATGATGGTGGCAGGTGGAGGATGAGTTACTTTTCTTTCTTCAACCCGTTCTTTTCTTCCCATATTCAAGGCTAGCAGGGCCATGCGCGGAGTGCTGTCATATTGTATTTGGGTTTTCTTTACTTTTGTGTTACGTGAAACATAACAATGGTTTCTTGAGGATATGATGAGCTGTCCCAGTGAAAGACAAACACTTTCTGAACATGCGATGGGCTTTATTTTGAGGTAGAACTCCTGTAAGAATTCCTTCGGGACGTGTTGAATAGTTTAGCGTTATGCAGCAAAACTTTGCTTGCATGCAGATGCAGTGAAAAGGAATACGAAATTTCAATGTGCAGATCGTTGTTACAAGCATTATTGGTTGCAAGGATAATTCTAGAAGAGAGTAGATACATCATGTTCTGCAATTTGCATTTGATGTGACACTTCCATACTAAATATGCTACATATTATTATTTATTCAAACAGGTCGCTTTTAAATGGCCTACTTGTGCTAGAGACGGAGCGATCATTGCATTGAATGTGGTTTTCGAAAAGAAACTATTCATGATTGATGAGGCGTAAACTCGTGCTTCTACCGTGCAGCAAGCGGCCGAAGTTCAGTAAACTTTCCCGCAGCTCGATCTAGGGATAGTGACAACGTAAAAGGAAATCATACTAGAAAAAAAACAACTAAACGATCGTCGAATTCTGCTGTACTTGGAGAGTTGTTCACATTTTTCCCAGAGAGTCTCTGCAAGTGGGGCAAAAAAAGAGCCACGTCTACCCATTCATTTGTCCGTTCGCTCGTTCATTCAGCCGGTTGCTTCGGATGGTCATTTGCGTGTTGTTTTTCTCCTTCCAGCTGGGATGTGAGTATGTTGTTTTACTGTACATCGCGTCTCCTGAAACCTCCGCCTGGGTTGGTCGTATGTTTTGAATTTCTCTGCATGTTGTTTCGCTCGGACCGTTGATGGTTTTTTGTTTCTCAATCGTTTCCTTTTTTTTTGTGCTTCTTCTTTTGCTTCCCTTTTCAAACGACGGCTGCGTGACGATTCCTCTGGTTCAACCCAAGTTCTATTTTCAACCGTCCCCAGCCCGGTCCACTCAACATGGCCACTCACTCAACGTCTCACTTTTATTTGCAGAATAAATTGATAAAATTTGAATATAAATGGAATAAAACCCTGAAACTCTTACCGGAGTATTACTCAATCTACGTGTATTTGGACCACTTTTTACGGTAGTGTGCCAGTGTGCTGCGAAGAAGCTTCTTTTTTTTTATTCACCCTCTAACACACTTTTGTACAAGTCCCGGACCCCGTACGGCTGATGGTTTTTCGCACGCTGTATATAGTTGGGGAAATCGTTTCGATTCAGTCCGCCTGCCGCACGGTTTTTTTTAGTGTCCCCTCGAGCCATACCGTACCGGGGTTCGTCGACCACACGTGTACCGTGCTCGGTGGTAGGTGGTAGGGACATTTGGCTCCATATCCGATTCGTTTCCGGTCAGGTTGAAATTTTCCCGTTTTCATCCCTTTATTTGATGGTATTACCCCGTTCTGTTCTTGCACTGCGCTGAGGTCCACTTCGGGCGGGTTTTTTGGCATCGGAAGTGCTCCTTTGAGATCGACAAAAGCGTACGCTTTCCAGATCCTTAGCCCTTGCAATCTTTGGAAACCTTTTTTTCTTGTTTCGCTCGACACACAAACAAGATCCGAGCGTTTGCATTACCAAGCGGTGAGCGATGCTTTTGATTTTGTTTGTTCCACGGGTGTTGTGAGAGAAGGAAATTTGAACGGATATTTCTCTTTTCCGGATCAGAACGCCCCAAACATTCCATTCCGACGCAAATACGTTGATCCGGACGGATGCGGTAACTTGCTTAAAGTTGTTTGGAGCGTTGTTGCGATGCACTGTTGAATAGCTAATATATTTCCCTCTTTTTCCTCGGGGAGATGTAATCCTTTGACATGCATGAGTAGCCAATGCACCGAAATGATATCACTATGACATGTTTTATTTACCAAAAAAAGGGCAAATAAATAAGCACAAGTACAAGACAGTGATCTTTTTCGCATGATGCCACAGTAACTGATATGAATGTTTCCCAACACTGTTACGTTATATTGTTAGGCTTGCTAGCATATTTCATTTATTTGGCTATAAATGCTTGAATTAGTGATGATATTAACAATAATTGAAATTAATTGGTTGATTTATGTTTCTTAGGTTTTTTACTAAATAGTTAATTAATTTAATATGTATAACGTATCCGCACATTGAGATTAATTAATTTACTTATTTTTTCTATAGCTCGGCATCTCTGAGATAAATGAAAATTTTTTTCATAAACAAGTACAAAGACCTCTTTTAAAGCATGCGCACATTTAGAGTTACGGAGGAACAAAACAATGATACCAAATTCAACATTCAATGTGTCGAGTATGAGAAGCAATGCATCTATTGCATATTAAAAGCAAAACTGAGCTCAAATGAAACTAAGAAACTAAATGTAATAAATGTAACAAATTGGTAAACTAAAATAAAGTTAAACAAAGATTGAACGCATTAATCATAATCATAATGAAGATTAATTTCGTTTTCGCACTGCGTATATGTTGGTAATATTTTAAAAATTCTTTTTTTGAAATATATTATATTTCATTTCTTCATTCAAAAACTGTTTGCGAATAATCGTTAGGACAGTTATGGTCTGCAAAGCTTTCCTCGACGTATTCTCGCAACACAACAAAAGCATTAAGCTAAACTAATAGCATTGCAAAACATTTGGCCAAAGAAAACAACACGAAGAACGACTTGCTTGTAAATCTTTCGCAGGACATGAATGGCTTTTGCCATTTTCATGCGAATCGACATTTGCAATTTTGCCAACCCAACATCGCTCGCATTTACACGTGGCAAGTTTTGCTTGCAAAGTTTTCGTTCTCTCCAGTCCCCATCCATCACCTCCACCACTTCGTCCACCTTCTCCCCATTCAAGCGTTGCTGTGGAAAAGACGTTGCTGTGGGTGAGAAAGTATCGCGTTGTGGTGGGAGTGGCCCAGCTGTCACGGTCACGGCAGACAGGTTAATGAGGCGTCAATTGGATTTCGGCCAGGCTGTCGTTTCTGTCGTTTGGCTTTCGGTGGTCCCGACGCACCAAACCAACAGAGCAGAGCACAGTTCGCAAAAAGCAAATAATCTTCAGCAGAGTTAGAACTGACCCACCAACGCCGTGTGACCCGTGGACATTATGCTGCGAGCCAAAACGTGTCGGTAGAGTAGCAGCGGAGCAGTTACAGCTGTGCGGTCCGATTCACCCAAGCTCATCAGATTCCCATTTACTCGCAGGCAAACCCTGCTGGAGGGTTGCGCCATTTTCGGTAAAGTATACGTGGTTTGGTCACATCGGCGCCTCCGACGCGTCTACTGGGCTGGGTTTTACGACCCGATCGAAGAAAACGAACGCTACGGAAGGCACCTTCGCCTTTGCCGGCGTGGTGTTTCGCTGCCGGATTGAAGGTAATTTCATTTGCACTTTCCACATCGTTGTCAACGGCCCTTTCGGTACGGTGCGGCACGGGCGGCCTGCTAGGGATAACAAACATAGGGATTTATTCAATTTCTAAAATTCATTATTCATGCAGTGGCAAAGTTTGAATTAAGCAATTTATATTATTATTCAATTTGTTATTTATTACGACACAACACAACCTGCGGAGAGGGAGCATTCGGTCCCATAAGAGGAAGCCCACCCGGGTCAATGCTGAAGTTGTGCTGGGGCGTTCTGCCTGCAGTACCTTTGAGAGAACATGGCATCCAATGGCGGTGACATCGACAAACTCATCGATGTTCTGAAGTCCTTCAATAATCGTTTCTACCCTCACCTACACATACACACACACTTAAAGGTCTCACCCTTCGCCAACGAGCACTATTTATTCAACGTGTGTTTTCTTTCGTACGTTTCGTGTCGTTTTATTGCAGGTGGCCTGGGTCCGGGTGGACACGCAAACCATCCTCTCGATACACCACAACGTGATAACGCAGAACCCACGCATTAGCCTCACCTACAACGACCACCGGTCCTGGTATCTGCACATTCGGGAGGTGGAAGAAAGCGACCGGGGCTGGTACATGTGCCAGGTCAACACCGATCCCATGAGATCTCGGAAAGGCTACTTACAGGTCGTGGGTAAGTGTCACTGCTGAAACACATTTTCTCCACGCAGCGCAGCACGTATGGTGAAACGTATGGCATCACCACCTGCTTACGATTGGTCGTTTGCAGTTCATATTTCAATTAGGATTAGTTTAACGTGCCAATTAACGGGTGCCTCAAGTGACAGGGAAGGGCTTTTAATCAGCAGCAAGTTAATGGTAAAGAAAGGCTGTCCAGTTTCCCAAAGTAAATACCATTGCGGATTTCATTTTTGTTTCTTTACAAACACTGCATTTGCCATTTCTTTTGAGCTGTTTTATTTTATTTTTATACATTTGTCAATTATTAAAATCCACCACAAATGTAGGAAAGTTTATGAGAAAAAAATCAATAAATTTACCTTGTTTACAATATTTATTAACTTTTTATCAAAGTTTGAAGATTTTGTAGAGTTATTACAATTATTTACTGAATTTTAGCTTTACAAACGAAAATAAAATCGGGTAAACTAATTGTTTTACCAATTTTAATATGAACATATGTTTTATGTTTAAATATTAAATCACCATTAATGGCGATTAACAGCTGTTTTTTGTTTGTTTGTTTAATTAGATGGCCAAGGCAAAAGAATCACGCTCATAATCGATGCTATTATTTAGTTGTAATGTGTTTTCACTCGTTGCCCCTATTTAAAAACCTATTCTGTTTCTAATATTTTGCAAGGACGCTACGATTTTCTAACAACAAAAGAACCCATTGCATTTCTTTATAAAACCTCTAAGTAAACCAAAATTATGAAACTCTCCAGGCAGAACAAAGCCCGTTTTATCCCAGCACATTTACAAGCATGACACGAGACAAAATTACTTGGTGTTCAGAGATAAAACTCCTTGAAAATTGCTAATGTAAATAAAACAGTTATAAAATAATTTAAATTGTATCGTTTTTACAATTAGGCTTTTACTTTAACACGCACAAAATGACTTTTGTAGAGTAAAAATCTTCTTATTCTATTAGAATTATTTTAATTTTTTATTGAAAAAATTATTCGTTTCTTTTGACATGGATACTTGGCAAAAACAAGTAACTATACAAAAAATAGCGTTTCTTTAAAACGGACTTAAACCAATTTGCTGGAAGCCAACACTTGTGCAATGGAGCAGTTGGTAACAAAACGTAAAAACAATAGAGATGTCTATCGAAACGTGGGGGGACTTAAATCGAAATACGGAGGATGATCTAGAAGTGGTTGCAAAACAACAATTATTGGATTGGATAAGATTCTTTCCCGGAATTGGCGTCCCCTTTCAGGAGGATAGATAACATCAACCGACAGGATCAATTAGTGTCCAGTATCCCCAGATTATGTTTCAGTAGTAGAATGTTCTGTTTCAAGATCAAATTTCTCGACCTTTGTTTTTTTTAAGAAATCATGAAGAAAAACAATTTTGTTTTTGGCTACTCTCTTTCATTACCTGACCGCTGCTTACGCACTTAGAAGACGATGATTTAAAAACTGAATCCTCGCTGACGTCAGCGGTTCACGGAAAGCGAAATTACCATTGAAATTACGCAATGCCTGTTTTGTTTATTTTGGTTTCGGTATTTCCACGGCACGTCGTCACAATCATCTATATTTTATTGCATTATATCACCTATCAAACACTAATCGACTTGAAATGTAAATTGAGTGCCAACGAGCAATGAGATCGCATTGCAATTTGCATCAACCGCTTTAGTATCGTGATAACAATGCCAGCGTAGGCGTTTTACCGTGTTTGGCTCCACCGAAAGCATAACAGAAATACAATTCATCAGCAGCGCGATTAAAAGCTTTATCTGGCCGCGAGCGTGCAGTATTCATCGCGCAAACATATCAGCCAACGGAGCTCGTTCGTTCGAGATGGCCTGCAGGGCCTCAATTGCACCCCAAATGCCAAACATCATCCGGTAGCAGACATCAAAAACAAACCACCGTCACATGGCACCGGTTTGGCACCGGATTAGCCATTGAAAAGGCGTGTTGATCGGGTTTTCCGTTCACGCGATTATCACTGTCACTGGCATGCAGCATGCAACGCTTGGTAAAAAAAAACCAACCGTGGAAACGACCGAAGGCTACATGTTAGGATAGGGATGCGAAAGGGGAGAACCGATTTCCACGTTATGCCACATTATGCACGAACCATTATTCCGCTGGCCACCGGTCAAACAAACATCTGCCCTGGAGTGTGATGGGAACAGCGATTAATGGTGCTTGTTTGTTTAAGCTTGCAGACAGAGAAGTGAGACAGTGAGAGAGATAGAGAGCGACCGCGAGGGACAAAGAGAGACATGAATACGAACACAGCTACCGTGAGGTGAAAGGCATCCACGAGTAACATGGGAAGTGTTGCATTTCGATATTTTCAGCACCCGATTAAGCGTTCCCGGTGGGCATTGTTTACGGGACACGAGATAATGCTCGGGTTTTACGAATCAATGTTTTTGCTAGCCTTTCGAGCGCCTACCAGCAGCAGCCATCGTATTGTACCAGTTGTTTGATGGAATGTTGTTGCGTAAAACTTTATTGTTTCTATCGATAAATTCATTTCCATTTTAATCACAGTGAAGCGGTTAACTTTTTAATCTGTAGCGATGAATCAAACTGCTAAGAAGCGATAGGATATTATTTATGAAACCTTCTTTTCCGTTCAATTTATTTCAGTACCACCGGCAATCATAGAAGCCATGACCAGCAACGACATGGTTGTTCGGGAGGGCACGAACGTGACGTTAAACTGCAAGGCGAAAGGGTTCCCCGAGCCGTACGTGATGTGGCGAAGAGAAGACGGTGATGAAATGGCCATCGGTGGTGAAAATGGTAGGAGACCAAACATGCAATGATGTGTCGAGTTAAACTAATCGGTCTTTTTTTTGCCTATTACTTTTTCAGTTAATGTAGTCGATGGAGAAATATTACACATCACCAAGGTCAGTAGGCTTCATATGGCGGCATACCTGTGCGTTGCATCGAACGGTGTCCCACCATCGATAAGCAAACGAGTGCAGCTGAGGGTGCAATGTAAGTATGGAATCAATGTTTTATCATCACGTTTCGATTACAGAGCATTTCTGAAAAATTGATGCTTTTTCATATTGCTTCAAAATGTTAACACTTTCTGAAGCATTTTTAAATTCGTCTAACAATTCGTTAACGACTTCCCAGGCTATGTTTTCCACGACGTGGATCCCTTGCCGTGTATTGAAGCACAGCGGTAATAACTTCATGTTTTTAAGGAAATATAAATTTAGTTTATGAAACATTGATACCTGCACTGTTTCAAAATAATAATCACACATGCAGTTCATATTAACTAGCAAAAACCATAATTGATCTTTCTACATCGAGCAATATGAAGGTAAAACACATTATATGAGCTCATTTATTTTTTACATGCTGAACATATAATATGATAAATAAAGATGATATTTTCCAAATAATTCATCAAATATTAAAAAGCTTCTATCACTACATTGTTTCCAATATTTCCCGGTAGAACTAAAAACATGTTTATTTCATTGTAATTTCTAACAAAATTTAAGCAAAACGTGCTTTATTGCAGCAGTTAGTTCCGCAAATTTTTAAGCATAATCCGTTTCTTCCGAAGTAAAAAAACAGTCTTTTTCTCGAAATCATTTCAATGACAATATCTGAATCCAATCTGAACACACAATGTAAATCATTGGAGCTAATTATTCCGATTAGCCGATCAAAGAACTATCCATTAAATGCACTTCTTTACGCAAGCTTCATTTGATCCCATATATTTGTAAGCCATTTTACCACTAACAACCGTTTTCACATTTCTCTTCCCCCAGTTCCACCGATGCTCTCGATACCGAACCAACTGGAGGGGGCGTACGTTGGGCAGGATGTTGTGCTCGAGTGCCACACGGAGGCGTATCCAGCATCAATCAATTACTGGACGACGGAGCGTGGCGATATGATAATATCCGGTAAGGAACAGCGCCAACATCCTTTTCCTGTTTGACCTTTTCATCCAAAACTCGACACACGAGCGCCAAATAAGTTGGGCGGGCGGGGCGCTATGTCAACTGTGACACATTTCAATTCCAAATACACCTTCCGGCCTAGCCTTAATTAGGATAAATGTTCTCCAAGAGTCGTGGGACCGAAGCTTACTTTAGCAGGTGATGAAAGATCCTTTTCATGGCCTGTGTGTGGGCGGAAGGAAAATCAGTTTTCGGACTACTTTTTCGCCACGTGGGTGCTTTGAAAACACTTCCTCTATTGACTTAATTCGGTCCTGGGCACAGCACTCGGAATCGGCATTAGTTGCTCGACACAACGTACGTGGTCTGCTTTATCTGAACCACACACCGTTTAACACCAATCAATGGGCAATATATAAAACTTAACTCAATTTGGCACTCGATCGGTGCGGGAAAAAGTCAAAAAGATCGAACGCAGCCACCAACAGTTGGACATCAAGTTGGACTGGCAAGAGAAAAACAAACATCCCAAAACGATGCTTCCTGCTTCGGCGATGAATGAAACAGTTACCCATTGAATAAATAAACGAAACGAGGTCGACGGAGGACACGCAACGGTTAGGAGCACACGCACCCATACACACATACATAACATGGAGTTAGGGCCCAGCAAGATTCGGATCGTGGAATAAAATCTTGACATG
>JXXA01013489.1:0-12374 GCA_000956255.1 Anopheles punctulatus
CCTCCAGCACATTCGGGAAGAAATCCGAACGCATATATTTTAAAAGTTAAAGCAGTGAGTCCCTTTTCGCAACACTTGCTTTCCGGGTCGCTACAAAGTACAGTGGAAACTTATCGAAACAAAAACACAACAATGTCTTCGCTTTGTGCTCCCATCCAACCCTTGTGCATGCCTCGACCACCCCCCCCTCCCTCCCTCACTCCCCTTTGTGTTTCTCACTCTTTCTCTCTTTTTAGTCCACAGCTTCCGCTTCCGTTCGGTATGGCATCATAGCATCGGTGGATGAGGGGCTTTTGTGTGTTCGCTAAGCAACCGAATCGCACAAGCACTCGAGGCGTACCGGAGGCAAACAGCAGCCCACCGTTGAAAGGCGACAATGGCAGAAGCGTGCAACCGTATCCTTAAGGACGGTGCAAATCTTTCCACAAAACGGCCGCCCACCGTTCCACCCTTCATTCATTATTCACAGATTTTAATTCCATTCTCGCCTTGGCGCACGGTTTTGTGTCCACCGAGCGGAGGCGCGGCTGCGGCACTAGTGCCGGAATGCCACAAAAGTGGCACCAAATCTAGAAGGACGAATTTATTCCACCACCGAGACTAATTCGCGCCGAGTGGAGCGAGGGTAACCCACATCAGCAGAGAGTGCAGAAGATTGGGTCCGTTCCGTTGCGTGCGTGACAGAAGAACAAACAATCTCGGGATGGTCGACGCTGGGGAGGGGCCACTTTCGGGTTCTAAATATTAACCATTTACGTAGGGCTGGTTCGGAAGGGTCGTGCGGATGCATGGGTTGCAAAAATGTTTCCAAAAAGTTTATCGCGAAAGCTCTTCTCATTCCGTTTTATAGCGCATAAAACGTACCGATCGGTATGTATATTAAAATAGAGATGACGAGATGTGGCATTGTTTTGTGGAAGAAAATATTTCTCGTACGTATTGAAGCCCTCGTTCGAGGCTTGTTAAACGCGGAGCACAAAACTGTCGAATTTGAAGCAACGGAAGGAAAGTGCCGCCCCCACGATACACACCAATAAATGCTCGAGCGACAACGTTGTTGCCGTCTGCAAACGACAGCCGGTGCGACACGGCCTTTCACGGTATGCACGAAAGCGAAACACGGCCTGGACGGAAGCAACCGGCAAGCGGTGGCAAACAAAACCCGAAGAAAGAAAGAAAGAAAAAACCAGCATCCCCGAACGGAAATATTATTATCTCTTCTTCGTCCTCCATCGAAGGGCGGAAGGGATGAAACGCCTACGGACAAAAGGGAACCGGCCCGTACCGAACCCGACCCGTTCCGAGCAGGGCGCAGCGAAGGGACCCACTAACGAATAAGCAACTAAGTGCTACATTGGTGGTAGGACATATAAAGAGGAGAAAAAAAAATCGAGCCGCCCGGAACCTTGTCTTGATTATCGCCGGCGGGAATTTGCTTCCCCGGCCATTTTTGTTACCCCCCCCGTCCCCTTCCCCTCCCACTGTCTGGTCGCTCTTGGTGGCCATTTTCGGGGGCAGTCCATAGATTCACGGGAAGCACAGCGATCTGTATCCGTACCGGAGGCTATCCATACCCGGTCTTGCCAGGAACGATGAGCTGTGACCATTTCGCTGATATGTTACTGATAGCGAACGAAAATGCAGAGCACATACACGTTGGTCCACTGCTCCCTGTTCGATGATTATCGTTTGTTATTCTTTATGCTAGGTTCCATTTTATTCAATTATCGCTATGATGTGTGCAATGTGTTTGATGGGGTTTCTGTTTTTGGCTACCGACCGAAGGTCCAACCGGTTGCCTTGCGGGCAGGCTAGACCATGAAAGGAAGCACTGTTGATTGGTCAAACAAATGTTACAATTTCGGCCTGCTTTTATTATGCATATTTCTTGCGCTACAATTATGACAGCATAATTCATTTGAGAATAGTCATTTGCATTTTAGCATCAATCGATGGTGGAAAAATTGTTGAATTTAGCAATTTAACACCAAACTATGTTTCGTTCGCGTTCTGTGAAAAATAATCCCATGACTCATCGAAGGTAACGTATCATTTGAGTCGTTCCAAAATTCGACCCTCTTATTGTTGCCATCGTTTCGAACATCGTTCGTCCTCCTGCTGGTGTTATGCCTAGCCTTTATTATTTTCACTAATAAGCTCGTCGGCCAAGTCCATCACAAGTGCGCCCGCTCGGACGAAGGACGCAGGGAGCGATCACTTTTATCATGAATCAATTATGTATTTTGTAGCGGCCACTATGGTAACCTTCTTCGGTTCAATCCCGCTCTGGCTCGCTTTGCGGTACAATTTTCATTTAAATAGCCTCCAATTATTAAAGCCGACACGACATCGCACACGCTCGCGAAGCTATCGTTACGGTGGCATCGGGGAGATCGAGCATCGAACGTTTTCGGGTGGCTAAAGGTCTTTTTTTTACGACCGTTCAAGCTTTTATCTTCCGGCGTAGTGTGGTCGTATGGTGGGCAAGGTAAAGCACGCGTCCAGCAGAATCGCAACGATCGTCCAATGGTAAGGGAACGTAAAATTTTCATGGATTTTCAATTATGGTAATGGTTTGCTTGAGAGAGACGGAGCAGAATGAATCAAGTGGAGGGTAGGGCGAAGGGAAAGCGAAATTATGACCACCACAATTAAGCTGAGTCAGATGGTGATGAAAGATTGCGATTTTATTCCGAAACGAGAACAAAATGAAATACTGAAGCCACAGGGATGCTCCCAGGCATGTTTTTGGAGTGAAGCATTCTGCTGTTGAAATTTTCGCTTAATTTAATAAAATTTTACGTTGATTTTTAAAATATCTAACGCATTGTTGCACAAGAAATGTGATGTATAAAACTCAAATTGGAAATTGTAATTGTTTTCAATGCAAAAAAAGGAACAAAAATGAGAAAAAATAGGAACCAAACACTGAACTAAAATTAATTGCATGGATTTGCATTTTAAATTGGTGACAGAAATATGAATTTGCCTGATAAAATGTAAGAAGAAAATGATAAAAATTGTAATTAGAAAAAAAGCTTGTTTAAAGATTGAATCAACTACTAGAGGTGAAAGAGAGGAAAATTAATGCTCATATTTCTTTCTTAATAGACAATCTCGAAAGTGGACATTGATTTAAAACTCCATAGCAAAAAGTGCTATTATCGATTGGCAATTTCGCACGAAAGGACGAACAACTCTTATCATTTCCCCAAACTCATACTTACACTGTATTTTCAGCGTTAAAGATGAACTGCGTGTTTCACCTTCCGTGTTAGAGGCAGCGCAAGCGTACGATCCGGCACTTTCCCGTTCCAGCAGCGTCAAGTACAAGGTTTCCCCATTTTCTCCGGACATCCTCATGTTCTGCAGTTCGATGGGAAGGGAAAGGGAGCAAAAAAAAACAGATAGAAGAACGAGTTAGCGTATGTGACACACCGTAAGTGAGGAGTGACTAGAACGTTGCGATATGTATGTGCCCGGGCACTTGTCTGCGAGCGAACCGGTCACCACCGTGGGTGTATGTGTGTAGGATATGCGGGAACAAGCGCATCATTAGCGCCCTCGAATTGCGTTTTGCAATCGTACCGGAACGCTACCCTTTAGCGCCGCAGGCTTCAGCACCACCGTTTCGCCGAGTCCGTGTGAAAGCTCCGAGCTAATGATAGATCTCGTTGCGATAGGGGAACATTTGTTACAAATCTTTAGCTGCCATGTTTGGCAGCAAATGTGCTTGTTCGTTTGCAACCGCAGCCCGTTGAGGGTCGGGCGAGAAATGGCACCCGTTCGGCGATAAGGATGCGAGTGCTTTCGGTGTGCCACTGTGTTAGGCGAGTAGAAAGCGATTGAGAGGTGGGATAAAAAATATCCCTTCACAAACCATTAGAAGCGACCAATGCGACGATGGATGTGTTAAACCGGACGAGGCGATCGGTGGAAGGTAAAAAATCGAGGTATAATTGAACTGTCACGCTCGTGTATTACACTACTTTGCACTACTTTTGCAGCTCTGATTTTCCCAACACGGGGTGGATTTCTGTGAGTTTCTCATGTAGGACTTACCTCACCTTCCTGGGCCCTTTCCGCAAGACCAACCGAAAGGCTCTGGGGCTTGCAGCACCTCATTAAATACATCCGACCGGCAGGGATTTACTACATTCGGTGCTAGTTGGCCGAGTGACATGGTTTTGAGTGGCACAAATTAGCTCACCGGTCAACATGGGTGGCAAACACCAAACGCTTAGATTTCAGCCAAATGATTGAACGCGATGACCGACAGGGTTAGAATTTGTGGATTGACATATTTGAACCGATTTTTACACGCTGATTGATGGTTCAAACATTGAGTTCGTACACTGCATGGCAGCAAAATTTAATTAAAGCTGTCGGCAAACGCTTCTGTGGCGGTCAGGTTTATTGGAAGCAGTAACCGGTGCTACACTCGCAGAAGGAATGTAAGCGCTGGAAACTTCATTCTCCACTAATTGGTGAGCTTAAACAAGATTCATCACTTCCGCTCGTACTGGTAAAGAAAAGCGAACGAACAAGCAAAGAAAAGGAAGAAAAAAACAGTAACGCAAGCACAAAGTTGACCTCAACTCAAGTGCTCGCCCGGTTTGACACCAAAGAGTCAGTCAACCCTTCAAGGGCTACCGGTCCGCGGAGGGAAGCTGCTCGCTAAAGTTCTCGGGCTCTCGGAGCCCGAGCGCAAAAGTAAATTGAATGAAACGGGCAAACTTTACATCACTTCCCTAAACATCGGCTAATAACGATTCCTTTGACATTGAGCGCTCGCATCCGGGCGAATCGGGTCCCCGTGCTGGTGTGTGTGTGTTTGTATGTGCGTGGTGAGCGAGGGAAAATTAATTAGTTTTATCTTCCTTTTGCCATCGAAATGTGTCTGCCATCCATTTGATCCTCACGCCGGTTCGCCGGTGCAAGCGCGCCATTCGGCCATCATTCTCGGGGGTTTGGAATGCCGACTCGACTCCATCCACCAATCGAACCGAAAAACGGTGACCCAGGATGAGCCGGAAAGCAAGGAGCGAGAACTACTCGTCACCACCTCGTAGTTCAAACATCGAATCGAACCGGCCGCCCGAAAGCCCGAAAATCGGTAAGCCATATTCGGGTGTAAAAGGTCGCGTTCAAATAAGGGTTGACTGTTCAAAGTTTGTGTTCTTGTGATGGTGTGCCGGTGTGTTTGTCCGGTCTCCCTCTCGAAGAGTTCTCAATCGTGCGTTCAACCCAGACAGGATGCTAGCTGCTCACATGCAAACACTGGCAAAGGACGCTCGAGTCTTCTCATCGCAGTCAATCTTCGATCGGGCGGTGGAAGCTTATACAGAATTATTTCGTCTTATCTGCAGAACATGTCGGAGACCTGCGCTTTGCAGGGCCGTTGAACAGTCTGGCAGGAGAGTGGCCGGCGAGTAGCGAACTTATAGTGATAATTAAATCGAGCTTCAGTAGCACCAGCGAGGGAAATGGATCCGTGCCGACGCCAAACTAAGCCCGCCCGTTTCATTCATCACGACATCTCATTCGAAATGCACCGGACCGCTGAAGGCGGCAGTCGCTCTCGGTCGTTCTTTTACGCTCCAACAAAATCAATGTCCAAAGTCGTTCCTCTCATCGGAGAGCTTACGATGAGGTTAGTTTTTTTGCGTTTTTCTTAGTAAAATGTTCCCGGGGCTATCCCAGGGACGGTCGTTCAACTTTAACCACCATAAGGCAGATGTGTACCACCAGGAGCCGTTCCGGGACCGTTCTGCATGTTTGCGGTCTTGTCCAGCCTGCCGTTGGTGGGAACCTGAGGTCGGGGAATAAAAGATTCAATTCCCAGTGCCGATCCGAAAATGGAATCCGCATTGCAGCAGTGAGCGTTTATCGCTGGTGCTGGCCCGTGCTGGTGTGTAACTGCTTGTAAGCACTATTTAAACAAATTGAATTATGAGCCCGTATCTCTTTAATTGGATTTGTACAGTACACCTTCCCCGATGACACCGATGACGATGAGCTGCTGGATAATTAAGCCTTGGCATGGGTGAATGCATGCACATACAAAAAAAAAAATCGCTGAAAACCATCGATCGAGTGCGGTGATAAGACGATTGAGAGTGTCCGGGTTTTGCCGTAGCGCCTTCCCAAGCGTCGGACTACACAAAAGCAGCCCCAAAGGCCCTCCCATCCCAGTGTCTGGTTCCATGCCAGTGAGCTAAAACTAATTATATCTGAAGGATTGGGGCAAGGTAATAAGATTAATTTGTTTGAAATAAGGGATTAATGATTTAATTACGTGCCGGAAACCTCACTAGCTGCCGAAGCAAACCCTCGGCGGTCACATTAAGGCGGTCGTTCCGGGCCAAAGGGGATGATGGTGGACCGGTCGGACCGATCCAACCGTGTGTCTAGCCGTGTCTGTCGTCCGGGCCAGCACCAATCCGGGTGGACTTTATCGTTCACCGTGCACGTGGTGCTCCGGTGGTGCTCCGGTTTTCCGGTGGAACCCGCAGTGCGAGCGCACTCGTGTTGTCACCAGCAAACGACACTTCTGTGGCTTTCACATCCGCTCGTAGCAGGCTCGTGGCTGCTTCTACCGGTGCCACCGCTACTCGAGCTAATGAAGGTGCTTGATTTCCCAGTGAGAGCATCATATTTTCTCGCGTGCTTCATCTTCGTCGTACCGTTCGCTCTCGTTCCCGGGTCGCTAATTGAGCGTGCCGGGGTTACGGTTAGGACGCACCCGCAAGCGCACGGCGTATTATCCGGCGTAGCGCAAAAGCTTCTGCTCGCGGAAATGCTATCGAGTAGATGTGTATGTGTGTGTGTGTGTCTGTGTGGAAGGCACTAGGCATTAATACTTACGTTTTTGTACCAGGAAAAGGAAGTCACTGGAGGTCTCGCATCCGCCCGGCATTTGAGCGTAACGTTCTCACCCTCGGCACGCGTTATCACCCGGCTCGGATCCTCGTTCGACAGATGCACCGATACGACTGGCTCGTCTGGAAAGTTTGAACCGGGTGGCAGAAGAGAAGGGCAAAATGTGGAGAAAAGTTAGTTGAAATTCTTACACCACGCGTACGGCGAAGGGTTTCCTAATGGTGCGGAATCATTTTTTTTCCGCTGCCGCCCGTCGCGATGCGTCTGGTACGGAAACTATAAAATTGAATTTATCGTTCTGTTGCACACATAATACGCCTGTTTCGTGATACAAGGAAGCCCACACGGAGGGGTTGTCTCGCATCAACTTCAATTAAAGGACACTAACGGCTGGGAGACGAAAAAAAAGGTGTAATGGACGTACGAACGAGGATATAATTTTATTTCGATGCTGGATGATCTTGATGAAATAATGTGATTGTTTGAGATAGTGAGAACGCTACCACGTGGACATAATCAAATAAAATGCATCCACGATTGTTTTTAACATGAATGTACAGAAAAAAATTATCACATACAATTTATCGTGAATTTCAATATGTGATTAAACATGGTTTCGGCATTTTTAAAGTTTTCTAGATTCCTAACTCCTAATTAAAGTAATAACAGGAAATAAAAATGTTTATATTCTACTTTTCCTTCCAGAGCTTCGAAGAATTAATCTTTTCCCAAAAGTCCGTCCCTTTATTGATTGCAGAGGAAATTATTTCCCCATTCAGATAATTCATTCTATGAAAAATAACTTGATGATGAAATATAATATTCCTTCTGCGAATGGCCGAAAATAATTTACAAGCAATTTAATTATATATATCATAAGATAAAAGGACACCAAGTGTGTTTGGCAGAAAAACAAACTAAATTCCACTACAATTTTATCGTGAGTATAATTTAAAAAAGCTAATCCTCTGTTTACCTTTAGCTTAAATTTCAATACGATTTGCGCCACCAGTAATCAGTGAACTAGCGCCAGCACGTTGTGGTCACGAATGCTATTAGGCCAAAAACATCCCAGCTCGGGCGCGTTTCATTCGGTGGCGTGCCTGACTCAAATCCTCATTTTGCCACCAACGCACTTCCACCGAGTTTTCCACCGCTTTTGGTGGCCTTCCAGCGGGGTTGCCTTTGAAGGTTGGGGATAAAATTACAAAAATCCCGCCAAACTCCATCGAAGCATTCCCCCGACCCCGAGGAAACCCACCGAATCCTCAGCGGGGTACCGAAAATTTAGCGAAAATAATTAACTATTTCTGGCACAGGGGGACACATTTTCCGGACGAAAGGATGTATATTACCGGCAGAAACCGTGTCGCGTAAAATATTGATATGGCCGGTCCATCACTCGCACCGCACTTTACCGCGGGAGGAAGTGCGGTACGTTTTCCCATAAACCCGCACGCGGAAAATGATGGCCAGTTTCATAATGGCGGAGCAGAGCACACTCGCACGCTGCAGGAGATCGTGTTATTGCCGATAATGATGATAAGCGCACCACTCATCCCCATTGCCATCGGGTGGGGTTGCTCGCCGGAATGGAGTCCATTTTGTTGCGAGCACGTAATAGAAATCGACTAAAATATGGCCCTACTCACGAGTCGCCCACGCCACGGCGGGCTGAGCCACCCGCAACTAAACGCAATGTAATGCGCCGGGATGCGCCCGGAGAGTCGAGCACATAAATTGCATTAATATCAGTTTAGGCTTAAACGCTTTTAATTACGAGAAAATTCAATAAAATTGAAAAGTAATTATTTTATTAAAGCGACCGATTGGGATGATGCGCACCGTTCTCTGGGCTCCCCTTTCGTAGCGACCTATCGTAGCACGGTGCGATTCTTTTGCAGCAAATATTTAAACAAACCCGGTACGGTGCGGTTCGTGACATGATTAAAGCTCATCATTCTGCCCCGAAGTTGATCGGGAGGGGACTTGTAGTTGGGGGAACGGGGCTGAAGAAGCCGACGGATCGGTGAAACTGGCGCAGAACATTCATAAATCAATGTGCAACCGCAGAAGGTCAAAGCAAAAACCATTAGCTTTGCAGTGTGTACAGTCAGCACTGCGCCAACCGACGGCGCTATTATCCGAGTTCCGGGTGCGCTTGCTCTGCCTTTTTCCGCTTCCCAAACTTTCCCTCCCGCCGGCGCATTTCTTCGGTTTGCTGAGTTGCAATAATGGTCGGTCGTAAGTTACCTCACCCCGAGCGGTGGCCTTGCGCCGGGTCTTTCAGCTTCCTTCCAGCCTCCGGGCGGGCCAAGCCCGGTCCCGTTCATTGGACAGGATCGTCATACCGGAGCGCTTGGCCCAGCCGATGTTCCGGCTACTGCGCGCCGTTGCTGTTTTTTTTTTTTTGAGGGCAGTGATAAATCGTACCGTGTACTATTTTTCATCCGTACCGAGCATTGCCGGCTGCAGCTCCATCACCGGGACGACACCGGAACTAGCTGGCTCGCTTGTGCACTTGCTTGTCGCGCGCGCCAACCTTATGTTGTTTTGAATGATTAGTTGGCACGCGGCGGAGAAGTTGTATCATTTTCGGCACCGTTCGTGGCGTGTTTGGTGCGCGCACATGACAACGCAAACCGAACCACGGAAGTCACGGTCGGGAATGACGCCACACACACATATGCAGCGCACAAGTCACATAAATAATGGCAGAGGCGAACCACCGCACTTACGGCAGTCGTTAAAGATTTCATCACCTCGCAAGCTTAAAAGGCTTTTGGCGGTGCGTTTTGTGTGTGGGTCGCCGCGTCTCGTAATTTATTCGCGATAGTGAGACGACCAGCGGTGCTTCCGGTACTTACATGCGACGCTTATGGTGCGCTTATCCTCGATTGCACCGCCGGAAAACCACGGGTTGGACGCGCGGCACGTCAGCTCGGCACCGTCGTTCTCCGCCGTCACACGCAGCGTCAGTATGCTGGAGGTCAGATTGGAGTCCTGGGGGGAGGGAAAATTCGTCACGAAACCCGCGGTATTAACGGTCGCATTACGCCCTCATCGGTGCGCTACTTACGTTGCTATCGGTGTGCACCGTAATGTCGGCACTGCGCAGCGGTTCGCCATCCAGCAGCCACACGATTTTGGCCGCCGGAAACGAACCCCACGATTCGCATCGAATCGGAACCGGGCGGCCCGCTGTCAGCAGCTCGTTCGGGGATATAATTTTCACTCGCAGCGGTTTCACTGGGGAATAATGGAATGGTAAAGCAATGGAGAGAGGGAGAAAGAGAAAGAGAGAGAGAGAAAAGCGCACGGTCATGGTTCATTTGGCCTTCGATTGCTTCCGGTTACGGCGGTGGGTGGGTTACACTACGGTTCGCTACTTACGGTGCACCTGGATCGCAACCTCCTTCGAGACGGCGGGCACGAGCTTTGAACCGGCCGCCCGGCATTGCAGCTTCGAACCGTACAGGTCCCGCGTGACGGTGCTGATGAATAGTTGATTAACCATGGCCGACGTACCCTCGACGGCGGACGGGTGGCTGGTGCTGGAAATCTCAACCCCATCGCGCCACCACGTAACGCGCGGTGGCGGCCGCCCTGGAACGATGCGAATGGTTGGCAAGGAGGGAAAAAAATATTTATTCAAAGTGTCTTGCTCCGTTCGGTATTAAGAGGAACTTCACAAAGTAGCTTATTGAATCTATGGAAAATTTAAACAAATTTAAAAACTTGTAAATATTTTGTTACTTTCAGGTGGCTTTGGACTTCAATAAACTTCAATAACGAACTTCGCTCACTTCAATCGAAACTCGTTATTCAATAATTTGAATAACAAAATTCGTTCTGTCGTTGAAATTAATTCAAACAAAGAAATTATTCGATAACCATTTAGATCTTTCCCACACGTGACTTGGGAGCGAGAGAGAGAGAGCAAGAAGCGTATCTGTTATGAATATAATGTAGCGTTGATGTAAGTTTCTAATTTTCAATCCAAGTACTTTGTAAAGTTAATCATTTCATTGGCAAATAAGAGCCTAAATTGTTTGATTAAATTAAATTAATTTGCTAAAGAACTTTTTCGCTGAACACTAATGAAATACAATATTAAATCGCAAGAAAATAGAAAATAATATGTTTCGAAGAATCGTTGCTGAATACTTCCACAATCAAGATAACATAAAAAAGTTAAATCTGCTTGAACCCTGAAACTCCATTTGAAAACAGCTGTACACTCTCCTGGTTTGATATAACTTATCAGTCAAAGCTTACACGAAAGCTAAAATTGAAAATACAATAAATGTTATGAATAAATACTTAACACTAAAAGTGAAGAAATACAACGATATAGTGCGAATCCAACGATAGCATGCAAATATTGGCAAGTGTAAAACTCCTCAAACATCCCCAAAGTGGGTGGAAAGCATCAAACTGCGGCGTCCTTTTAATCAACTAATTTCCATGTTTGTTCTACCGATCAGCGCTCGAGCGTTGGCGCAAGCTTTAAAGCTTCATCCATTTACCGGAACGACTTTTCAGCGCCAAGCTTTGCATACATTTGCTCTAACACGAATTTGTTTTATTTTTTCAGCTCGGCAACAAACAGCCCCTCGCCCCCCCACCCACCAGGAAGGCCCCCACGTGCCATTTCCGGGCCGCATTTCGATCATGAATATAAAGTGTATTTTTCACACAAACACGCGCCCAAAAGCTCGTATTTCTCATCTCCCATACGAGCGGTAGTTTCCAGCGGAACAACAGAATTTGTGCTCATTCTATCACTCTATCTCTCTCTATCTCTCTCACACACACACACTCTTTCTCGTCTAGTTCGTCTTGTGTGATGCATGCGCTTCCTGTCTGACGCCATTGCAACACATCTAAATAAATAATAAGCCTATTTGCAGGGCAGGCAAGCGTTGGGGTAGTAAAAAATCCCACCCAATGATGAGGGCTAAACTGTAGGGAAAATAAGTTGCCCGTGCTGCGAGCTCCGTCAGCTGCTCGGCTTGGGGGGAGGGGTTCTTTCAACGTTCGCCCGCGTGAGGACAGCTTCTCGGCGGGCCCCGATACCACCCGGGCACTGTTTGGCAGCGTTTTACATAGGAATCGGAGCAACTTAGTGTGCCTCGGTTCGGCGCCGGTGAAGGCGATGACAACAGCACGGCTTCTACAGTGGATGCTTTTATGTTGCACCCTTCCAGTTGCCGGCAACAATTTAGAGTAAAACGTCCCTCGCTGGTACCGCAGTCATTTCGGGGTGGATGCTGATTAGGAGTGCGACGGTCGTCGGTGAGGGTCGGATGTGTGTGTGTGTGTGTGTGTGTGAGTGTGCGGAATGGTCTATCAAATTGTTTGAAGCTAAATGGAAAACTGGAAAGTGGTTACGTGAATGAGAAGCTTAGTGCATGAAGCTCAAGCTTTCAGCATTCGCAGCGATAATAGTTCGAGCGGCGTGGTGGCAACGTTACAATGTAATTTGTTGT
>JXXA01013494.1:0-19303 GCA_000956255.1 Anopheles punctulatus
TTAATAACAGATTTCTACTCTCACTTGGCATCCAACATTGATTGGATAAGCTTTTTAATAATGATTAAAAGGATTACGGATTTTTGGCTAGTGGGGTATTTTTGGCAATAATGTCATTTTTGTGTCATTTTATGTTTACCAGTTTTTGGTACCCTTTAAAATGAAAAAAATATAGAATTTAACTCTCTAAAACGCATTGCATGAATAGTTTAAAATTATAATCTTTCATAAAAATATCACTTTTTAACTCTTAGTGCACTTTTTGCTAATTTATTGAATCCTGCCGCTATTGGCTTATATCACATTAGAACAATTTTCGACAGCAATACAGTACTCGACCAGAACGGTATAATTGGTCAAATAATAATGAAAAAATACGAAGTCTTATTAATCACTGAAATAAAAATCAATCGTGGTATAAGCGTGGAAAAACATAAGCAGCAAACCTTATTCCATTACATTACAAAGTGCAACTAATATATCTGGGTTTCATCCGGCTTATTGAAAACTGATACGCTTAACCTAATCAAATCGTTAGGATTTTTACAATTTAGTAGTTATGTGCACTACACTTTTCCTTCAAAAGCACATTCAATGATTTACAAATATTGATTCCAGTTCATTATTAATAATCATTAACTCAACTTTAAAACCGGATACCCTGCTATAATTTTCATTTTCAAACCTAAAAAACATACCCGAGGCCGGTCGTAGATATGAAGGTGTAATTTTTGTCAACATCAAATGCTATCAAATCAACGACTACGTGGGAAATGACAGAACCTGAATGACATTTCACAAAAGACAACAAGCGACTCATTTGCTACTCACAACAACATACCTTATTTATACGGCAGATGAAGAGGCAATCTTGCTAATTTCACACTTATACTTAAGCTGATGTATTCACAATATCATAAAACTTAACAACACGTATAATTCGCGGATATTCAGAGCCATGTACTATCCGAAAATTGCTGTGCACAGAATACCCAAACACCTTTTACGCGCAGTTGCTCTGACAGCACATGTCATTTTACTTTGCAATGGCCGCGTACTTATGTGATTCAACATTGACATTAGGTAGCGTACTGACATCATACAAGATACTTAGAAACATCCACATTTCTTAATATAAATATGTTGTTAGGTATTATACATGCGAAATAGAAAACGAAATATCAATTAATATTCAACGCACGAATTCAAGATAAAATATTAAGAAGCAAGTGTACTACGAATTACACAGTTTACAGTTGACTGAGATACCAAGGTTATTAACACAATCATTCCCTTTATACATTCAACATATATACAAACTATACTTATGAGTGGCACGTTCAGGCCGCCCCAAATATGTTTTATATAATTGTTTATTTACAAATTTTTTAGTGAAGACTTCGTCAGTTAACAGCACTTCATCCCGTTAACCTGTTAACTTTACTTAACCAGTTGACGAACTCGCGGCTTTGAATTGCTTCCAGAGACTAGAAACGTGATGATGTGTAAAATAAATGTGCTCATGCTATGCGTAAAATTATCAGATTTTAACAAAAAACCGTTCTGCAAAACTTCCATCTTCGCATTTTTCCTTATCTCCTTTAGTTAATTGAAACTTGTTTTTTTTTCAAATGAAGTGATTTTTTGATTGTTCTTTGAAAAAGACAGATTATTTGCTAATAACTTAACACAACTATAACAACTAGAACATTCCACATGTAACAAGGATGTTAATCATTTAATATCGCATTTATCAACTACGAGCGTTGAACAGCACTCCGCCTGTTTCTCAAATTTTAAATTCGTAGTCGTTTAAATTCAGAATAGACGCGTGTCCTGTAATCTAAAGACGATGTTGCAGAGTTTCAGAGTAATTTACAGATTTTCAGATCTTACAGATTAAAAATCACGTCAAATAGAATCTCTCTCTCTTTCTTTATTTATTTCTTTCTCCCTCTCCCTCTTTTTTACTTGCATTACTCAAGCCAAATAAGATAGGAAATGCAAATTAATTATGTTTAGAGGCAAGCTATGTTGCGACTATTTTATTCATGGGATCTTTTTCAAATTGAACGAATTCATCTTAAATTTTGAACCCAGAATGTATTGCCACTACACCAAAGGTTAAATTTTCGTATTGAACGCATTTGAATCCAGCATTTTCTATCATTGCTTTAAATTCTTTTTGAAGAGGGAATTTTCGGATGCTTTCTACCAAGTATTGGTATGGCTGCCATTGGTTTGCAAGAATTTGTCCCATCGGTGGTATCACTTGGAAAGAGTATTGATCATACATCCTGGAAAAATAAAAATATATCCATTATTCAAACCTATACGTAGTTTTGGATGCGTTGTTGTCTTCATGCATTTTTGTTAACTATGCTTTGAATACTCAGGCGTAAGATACGTTCAAGTAGGATCGCAGAATAAAGATTATATTCTTCCGAGATATGCAAAAGCATCACCCTTTCGTGTCAAACTAATTGATTTTTGAATACTTGATATTGAATGTATTTTTTTGTTTTTCAAGGCACGTACTGTCTTGTCTGGTTCTATTCCATTCTCCAGAAAACAGTATTGATATGAATGCACAATCACAAATCTATCGGTGAATGATACATTAAGCAGGCTTATTACTATCAATACCAGTATAACCATAGTTACAAAATCAACTTTTCGCAACCACTTTACCATTTTAGATACTCATTGTTCACATGACTGAATTCGAGGCACATAAAACGTCCTCCTGGTTTAAGCACGCGATAAGCTTCGGCAAGAACCTAAAACAATAATTGTAAAAAAATATACTTATATATAATATTCAAAGAATCATTTCTCATACCAAGTCGCTTCAATTTGATTTCTACTTACTTGATCAATATGAGTACAATTTCTTATTCCGAAAGCAATTGTGTACACGCTGAATGACGAATCATCGAAAGGTAACTTTTCAGCATTCGCACACACCCATTCTATAGTGTCACCAGCTGTTTGCAAATTTAACCTACGAATAAAAAGTAAATTAAAAGTAAACAAATGTGTAAAAATTGTTATGACACTTTTACGCATTTAGTACATACCGTTCCCAACGTTTCTGACCAATATCTAGCATGTTTTGATTGATATCACAAACCGTAACATGACTCGGTTTTCGGTCTACCGCGTTGAGTTTTTGTAAATATTTCATGTATCGAAATGAAATATCTCCAGTACCTCCTGCCATGTCAAGAAGGCGTATACCATTACCGACCGGTGCTAGGCGTTCTATAAATATATCTTTCCATATACGATGGACACCCATAGACATCGCATCATTCATGAGATCGTAAGATGTTGCAACTTCTTCGAACACTTTGTGTACCTTTTTCCATTTTTCACTCTCTTTCACCGTTTCAAACCCAAAGTGCGTTTCCGCTGATTCTTGCGTTGTAGAATTAGTATTAACATCTTCTCTCGCATTGGTAGAAAATCGTACCAACGAATGTTTGTAAAATTTTCTTTGAAGCGCAATCCTTCGCAATAGCGACATTGTGTTTTATTTTGGTGTAAATTTTCACGATGTTTTGCATGTCACAAATGTCATCCGGTTAAGCCGATAGGCAAATGTTTATCCGTTATATATAGATCTTGTTTACTTTCAAGCGTTTTCTAAGCGTGTTATCTTAAAAACATTTCACAGTAGTTTCATGTGGTTTCCATCATGATAATACGTACTCCTCCATTTGAATAACTAATCATGGATCTATTAAGAAATAAAACTGTTGTATAAAATGAGGAAAAGAAGGACATTGTATTGGATTCGTTTTAAATTATAAGTCAACTGTCAGAAAAAATATATTAACTTATGATGATAGTATACATAACAATTTATGCGCCGATCTTCACACGACAGGACCGGCACTATGATCCCGGACCGTCTCCCCCTAGCGAGGACTGACTAACCAACGATGGTGGTAAAAATTAGTCTAGAAAGCCGGTTAAACGGCAGGGACATGACTTCGGTTGTTACGCCAAATAGAAGAAGAAGAAAGACTATTTACTCTTTGAGTATTCGATTTAACCATTTATTTTAAACGAGTTCTACTTTTTTATTACTTCTTTAAACTAATGTATGATTAGAAATCAATAACGTAGCATACCCAAAACATACTCGGATGACCTGGTCGTTATGATATTGCGTTTAATTTGAACGTGGTCTATTTCCAAAGGAACTATGGTTGAGCATGTTCTATGTTAGAGTCGGAACTATTTAAATTAGGAACTATTTAAAATGTTCTAGCTTCGAACGTTTCGAGAACATATAATTAAGATAAGAATAAACACGTTTTCTTTTAAGAAAACAAAGGTCCATTTTCAATAATAAAATAGCTTTTTCAATTAGAGGTAACACATACGTTTTTTAGGATGACGGATGGTTTGTACGGGATGAGATGGCTTTATTCTCAAGAATGGAAAAATTAGCACCATTGCGGAAGCAGGAACGAGAAGCAGAATCTAACAAAGACGTTGACGTTACTCACACGCGACACACTTTTCGGGTTAACATATAATTTTGTCTATATCAAACATAAAACATGAACACACACGAGCGGCACGCTTACCGGCACATGTCTCGTCACACGCTGCGGCGAGACTGTGTACCTGGGATCAGACGAGCGACTCCGACGTAGGTCAATGCGGCGCATCGTCCTGTCCCGGTGACTTATACTAATCACAACACGGAGACAAGTATCGATGACAACACGCAAACTAAGCCACTTATACTAATACGTCTGCGAGTTGTCGCAAGACGAGTACAACCCCGAGTACAAAGTTGCAAGGTCAGTTAAAACATTTAATTTTTACATCAAACAACTAATAATTGCAACATGTATGCTTTTAGATATGCACTAGGAGCGGAATTGTTCAAATACGGCTCAAAAAGACTAGGTGTTGTTATGCAACAGGTGATCTCGAAAATTCTGGAGTGCAAACAATTACTTCAAGAACTACTTGAATGTAGAAAAAAGCTAAAATCTGGATTGTTCTACATACCAACCCATCATGGCTTGAGTGATCCTTTTCGAGAATCTATCCCTTTTGTTTTCATCTGCATGACACTTGACGCAATTTTGATCATGAACAAACAACCAATTTATGTTAAAGAAACCTCGATAAACGATCAAGTCCTACAAAATGCTACCGAATGTTTGTAATTTAACATAGGATATATATGTAGCTGCAACCGTAGTATAACCGACCGAATATATATGACCAGTCGTACAGCCATGATCAGGTGTAGTGAAAATAGGTAGATGTATTTTTCTTGACTGTTTCTGTAGGAAGCAGACGTGAAATACATAGATTATCAAGATTCCGGCGAGGGTCTCCATTACATTACTTCTCAATTTCTGCAGTCTGCAACAGTTGCATTCATTATCTAATTGAGCGCGACAGAAAGACAAAGAGAGAGAAAGAGAGAAACAGAGCCGTAAATTTATATACCCTAGTTATCCGGTATTCTATTCTGATCTAAAATTTTACAGTATCCAACCGCCTTTGGCTAATCTTTAAAATCAAACTTTTGGGCCTGTTGTCTTAGACTAATGTTTAATATTTTATAAATCATTCTTCTTGAAGCATTGATGAAACTACACTAAAGTAAACTGCCACACAAACACATGTATGTAAACTGGAAAATTCAATTATGCTTTGTCAAAGAAGTTATTCCGACGCAATAAGCGTTCATCAAATCGAAGCGAGCAGAGCATTTAAAAAATACTGCGTACAAGTGTCATGTGCGCATGAAGCTTTTCATGCACGGCGAAAGTAAACCCACCGACCCTGAATGAGCGTCCTACATTCGAAGAAAAAAGCTCATTCGCCTCCCGAATGTCCCCATACGTCCTTCGAGGGGGGAGGGGGTTCGGAAAATATTCCACCGACCGCTGTGCGAAGCGGCAAGTGTTTTCATTTTCCAAAAGCATCTCTATCCTGCCAACCAGAGAACACTCGTAGGCGCCGACGAGCAGCAATTCTCGGGTTGTATGAGAGCGAGAGAAAATCTGTATTCAGTAACAAAATTGAGCGTCGATGTTCTGGACATGCGATAAATGTGGTACAGCTCTAGTCGGCCAGAATATTCGCTGCGAGTAGTCTGAGCGTTGCGGATTGTTTGTATCAAGGGAACGACGTTTGAAGCTGTTTTTAACCGCATCTAGTGTATAGCGACGTTTGACACATTTTGACCAGCAAGAAGGTATATTAATCATCTTCATCGACAATCAGCAAGGTTGTAACACGAAAAAAGTTATCGTCGAAAGCGTGTACGGAGCTTGAACCGACGGCCCTGCAATCCAGCCGAATCAGATTTGTGGTGAGAGGTGAGAGCACTGACACGCGATGATTTTCAATCAGATAAGAAAATTGATTCTTGTAAATTAATGAGTTTAGGGCCAAAAATAGTCTAGACGAGGATGTTTGAGTTAAACATCAGCACCGACCGTGACAGAAAAATCTCAACGTTGCCGAGTGTAAGTGAGTACGACCTCTCAAGCGATAGCGTAGATAAGCGAGCACTAGCGAATTTGAAGTGATAGATAATCTGGCCCATTTACGGCACAGGTTTGTGCACAAACTGTTTCTCACAGTGCTAATGCTGCTGTGTGTTTGCCTCGCGCAGCAAGTGCATCGTACTCGTCAGTAGAGAGGGGGCGCGCGAAAACTAGGTATAGATAAAAACGCACTGATAATGTTTGTGTGTGTGTTTGCGTGCTGTGTGCGGATGAGTGTGTGTGTGTAGGAAACGAAAAGTGCAGAGAAAAACACATGCTCTACTCACGGTGATTGTTTAACGTTGGGACGAGCACAGTAGATAGAAAGAGATACCACATAGCACATAGTGGTTGAGAAAAATGAAAAGAACGGGAAAAGGGGTGTGTTGGTAACCAAAACAAATGCACTGTCACTACATGGCCAGTAGCTCACGCGCGAGAAGCATCATCTCACGGGGGCCCATCTGTTGGATCCAGCGGCTGGACTGACCGTTTGTATGCACAGGTGTCTCAATGGTGCAAACCGGTCCACATTGCAGCCGGAGCGTCGAATGAGGGAAAAGAAGGAAAATGAGATAATTTCCCTGCCATGTAAGGTTAACCGTACGGCAACCACGGCGTTGCCAAGCTGTGGGAAGAAGTTGCTTCCAAAACATTCTTCCAATGCAGAGTCCACTCTAGGTCAAGGACGGAACGAATCGTACGTATGCTTGCCTGTTTTAACGAGGATATTCCCAGGAGTGAGATTCAGGCTAACAATGTAATGTGAATTTATACAAATCTGAAAGCATTATGACTTGCTCTGTTTTACACACAGTGATGGTCAAAATCATCAGACAAGAATTTAAAAAAAAAGTAACATGCCATTTTCATTCAAAAGTATTTCGCTGTTATGGCAATATTGGTAATATGTGAGTAGTGTTTTCAAACAATTAATTTGAATAATTTTTTTTTGCGTAAAACTATAGCAAAATCGTTTTGGTTTTCGAAAATCCAAAATATTTAATTGAAATATTGATACTTGCGCATGAAAATGTCACACCACTCTGCCCCATGTATCCAAAGAACATAGTAGAAAGCATATCCAATAAAGCCAATAACAATAGAGCCTTAAACAAGAGGAAGACTAAAAATGCCAACATATAAATTTACTTCTATTACACTTATTATGTTAAACAGGAAAAAAAGAAGATTTAACTTCAAATAAGCCTATCACTTTGAAGAGATTCTAGTGATGCATTTACTAGAGCACAAGAAATATATATATGGAAATAGAGCAGTATGTTAGGTTCTCTGTAAGGAGCTTTTGTTTGGAGGTCACTTTAATTGAAATTCGAATGAGTAGGTAGCTGAAAGATAAAACTCCTTACAAGATTAAAAGTAACCCATATATATTTGTATGTTTATCATTAGCATGGGAAACATCTACTATACACCCCAGAGTACACTTCTAATAATCTTTACTCTCTTCGCTTTCACTCCACAACCTTTGTTTTCTTTCTTCACTATACAGTTCGCTATCTTAACAAGTTAAAGGCAGCGGATAACAACTGCCAACCAAACAGACAAAATGCGCGTGGAAATGAATCTTGACGTCCAGCATTGTAACGATGATATAGATAGCAAAATCGCTGAATTTAAGCAGGATTCGGACAAAATGAACGAAATGAACCTATTTCTAGATAGCGTGCTGGACGAAGCTCAGAGAAATGCGGAAATAAAACTGCAAAACAAGCTGGTATGGTTTAACACATGCGATACATGCAACAGTAAATGCTGCGCGTATACCAACGATGAGTTTTAATATTTTACTCTTTTTTTCTAACGCAGGAGGAAGAGCGACCTAAAAATGGTGAGTAATGCAATCGTTTGTTCACTGGTTTGATCACTGATTCCTAAAGGTACAATTATGACACTTCAAATCAAAGCTGTTTAGCGTTACGTTCAGTTTTAATTACATGATACCGAATAATTTATAATTAAAACTTAATTTTACACTGTCGTATACTTTGACAACGTAGCATTATAACTCCATGTCGTCGAATCATCGACGTTTACGTTTTGTATCATAGCGCCGAACTAGTAGTAGGAATATATAAAATCAAATCCATAGCTTTAAACGCAAGTTTTCTCATTTGAACAATGACCGAGAGACGGCGTTTTGTGTTCAAATGTCCTACGATGCAGTTTATAGCATGAACAATTCGATACTGGTTCTATTTGTGGTGATATTCTGTGCTCAGTATTTGGTCCATTTAGCCAACGGAGCAGTAAGTATTATGAATAAAAGAACTATTAATAAAATGGGTGTTTCTTTGGCACTCATTTTTAACCACATTTTTTGTTTGTTTTCAAGTAGATGACTTTGAAACAACTAACAAATTCGATGGATATGATGCGTCAAGCTTGCGCTCCCAAATTCAAGCTAGTAGAAGGTATCGTATTTATATGTACATCTATTTTGAGTCATGATTATGGCATTCAATTTGAAAGATATTCTTATATGCTTTTCTGCCGTGTTTTATGCACGCTTCTTAGCCGAGCTTCTTGGTTTGAGAAAATCAGTTTTTCCTGCCGAGCCCGATAAAGAGCTAAAATGTTACACCATGTGCATAGCACAGATGGCAGGAACCGTAAGTATACTTACTGCGCCAGAGGTATTCTTCTTCGATATCATTTTTTTGTGTTAAAATGTTATTAGATGACGAAGAAAGGCGAGATCAGCTTTTCCAAAACCATGGCTCAGATCGAAGCTATACTACCACCAGAGCTGAAGCCAATGGCGAAGGAGGCATTAAGTCATTGCAAAGACACTCGTACGTATTAGTAAAATTGCGTCAGCGGTGAAAGTTTCCACCATCGGAATCTAACCAGTTCGCTCAACTTCACAGAAACTGCCTATAAGGATTCTTGTGATAAGGCATACTTCTCAGCGAAATGTGCTGCCGACTTTACGCCCGACACGTTTATGTTCCCATGAAGCTGCGCAAAGGATACGGAATCACGGTTAATGACATTTTGGAAAGCTGTATTCTGCTGTAGCAACGTTATGTTTCTAGTTCGACTTCCTTTTCGATGACCATAGTTTGTGTTTGTTTAGATCTTGCACCATGCACGGCTAGGGAACTGTATGTAGACTGATGGATTAATAAATACGTGTTATTTAAGCAAATAATGGTTGGTAACATAAGTGAATTATCTACTAGTTCACCATCTCATGCCGATGAGCAAAATATGAACAATCATTTGAGATGAGAGCCCAGTGATTTGGGCTGTTCGTATATTTTTGGGTCAATGGTTGGTCCATTTGTTTAATCACAACGCGTTAAACATGTTACTATACTTTTTGGATTTTTTTTTAAGGAATACATTTTTACCATTTCCTCGCAAACTTCTTACATATTTTTTCATGCTAACTTTTATAATATTTTAGGAAACAAACTACTTAGTGGCATCAAGCAACATAGAATGGTGACACGCACAAGAGGAATCGTATTACGAATCTTCGAAGCTATTTGCAACTGTACAAATTCTGCCACTATACCAGGACAACGACCAGCGACTGCACCCGCTGGAACTAGTTCCAAAATCTAAGCATCACGTAAGCGTCTATGATTTTACAACAAATTGTCGTCCTAATTCTAACAACAATAACAAAACTATTGCTGACTTCGTGTAACGATACTAATGTTTTATTGTTTACATACCAATCAGTGAGGAAATTGAGAGCAATGGAAAGTATTTGTACTGAATCTAATGACGGTAACTATTGTTCGAGGTGTTCTCTTTTCTTGTATTTTGCAAAGTATACAACATAATCTGAGCGTACACATATATATGCATGTAAGTGAACATGGTGACTGTTGAATATACTAATCATATAAAAATAGTGTATAAAATACCATTTACAACACAATTTCCATATCCTTTTTGATATGGAGTCTTAGAGCAAATCAAAAGGTATACAGAAACTACAAGCCCACCAACAGATTACATTCCGCTCCAAAGAATATCTGGCCTTTGAGCATTCAAAATTGTAAAACCCACAGCACTGCATAGCTCTGCAGCAGTTTCTGGTTGAAGGTTTCATTAACAAGCGTCTTTTTTGTGAACTATAAAAACCGAAAACAGAAAAAAACCCGTTTTAAAAAACTGACCTTTTCTATTTATTGCTCGTGAGCTTGAATCTCGAAACGTGAGCATTACACGTGAGCGTTACAAGATTTTAAACAACTATCTAATTCAATGATAATAGCGCCATTCCTCTGAAGCTTTATACACCGTTGAGCTAGTGTTGACCGAGCAGACAAAAATCTTAGATGGATCAAAATCTTTACTCTAAACGTCTCTATCTCTATTTTATCTCCTTATAATCAATTGAAATCTTTATCATAATTTGCATGAACTGCGTCATAATATCTTTATGATACTTAATAGGCAATGTAGTGCCACAGAGTTGTAAACGAGTGGCGAGACTTTGTTGGAAAAAGGTATCAGAAAAAAATTACAAATATGTTGTTGTTTCTTTTCTTTTCTTGTTATCTCATGGTTGACAATCAAAATTACGAGCAATATTTTGTAAGTTAAATCATACATCATAAGAATTTATTTTGTTAACAATTAAATACGGCTACATTTCACAATATTTAAAGCCAATGTGTTTGGAATGTTAGATATATCTCAGTAGTGTCATGTATGTGTAGAAAAATAAAAATATAATCGGTATGTAAAATGTTTGGATAAAAAATTTAAACAACATTAATTTGTGTAAAATATCACCATTAATTATTCTAATGTCATGGCTATGTAAATTTAAAGGTGAGTATACAACAACAGAATATTTCCATGTACACAGTATACTGAGAAACTCTTTTGTATCATGTTTCAGTTACAACTATATCATTATTATTCAAACATTATACTAAACACTAACAGTCTAATTAAAACGTTTGTAACGCAGATCTATCAATTCTTTAAAAACTGTTATTCAGTATAGATAGAACTATTCAACCCGTTCACTGGTTTTCAATCGAAACGGAACATAAAACTAGAACAATAAACAAAACTGGTAATAAAAGTCGTCTTAGTATGTGTAGTAATCGGAAGAAGGAAATTGCTGTTCGAACGCTGTTTCGTTGAACATCCTTGTATTATCATTCATCACTCAACAATATGTTAGAAATTTGCGGATTCGGAATTGTATCAATGAATACATAAAATACTGTCACCGAACAAAGCAAAACTTTAATGAATGGTTAATGTTGCTCGGTGAGCGTTATATTGTTTTAATTTCCTTCGCACTAAAACGGTATCAACAATCCTAGGATGTTTTTATTTTTTTTTATTCGTAATCATTTTCTTAAACCATCTGTAGCTATGAACTGACGGAGAAACGTGTGATGCTCTCAGATATCAGATGTTCTACTTTAAGCATTTATATGCTTATTGATTAACTGAAAGATCACTGAAACAGATGTATTAAAGTCAGTTATAGTAAATCTTATGCAATAGAAATGTTAGAAGGCTTGGAATAATCTATCTGTCGATTCGAACTGAGTTTTTCTATGTTAGTATGTCCAGACTTCATAAACAACTTCCAGATAGTCTCAAAATTGCTAATGAGATGAATACGTTCGTAAATTATTTGTTTATTTTCAACACCGATAATCACTATCATTATTGAAGTTTTTGCCGAGAAACTCTGATAGTGTCGTCGCGTCCGATTCGATCAAAAGCGAAATAAAAAATTCAACAGCGTCCATGATCGGGACTCGATCGACTCTCGCAACACTTCAACATAATTTTAATATTCAATTTGTCTAAAAATACATCAAAAAGTACCGCTCAGTTCTCAAAACGCTCAACAGATTGGATTATTGACCTACGTAATATTTATTGATGAATGCATAAAAATCCATTATGGAAGGAAAGCATTTACGTGCTTCTATCCGTAATACGTAACAAATAGCATTAAAAACGATAATTAGATAATCTGCGTTGTACTGTATCGTTCGCGGTATAACAGCACCCCGTTCAATGGAACCAAGGTTTTTTTATACCACCGATCTGTCGAACGTTGGCAGCAAAAAAATCAACGAGAAGAAGACTGACGTGTTTGAATTCCGCTTTTCAACTCAACATAAATAACATGCAAATTTTGCATTGATAAATACAAATCAAAGAATGATGATGGCATTCTAGTAACATTATAAAGTGTACTTCATAAAGATTTCGTACATGTTTTGTAATACAAATGCAAACGGCACCAGCGGCGAATATTGAAACGATGATTTGTTATACACGTGATTGTCAAAACTGCGTGTCTATGTGTTTTTGGTATGCACCATATGTCCCACCCGTACTTAGTCTATTCATCTTGATTAATGCTGTCAATTTTTTCTTCTCTGCTGTCAAATTGGTTGTAAAAATTTATTCGTTCGTGAGTAGGTGAGAAAGTTGGAAAAAGTGTGAAATATCGACCGTGCTCGTTGGTTTTGGAGCAAATACTATAGTGTTCGTAATGCAAATCATGCCCGTCTGGGCAGACGCTAGTTAAACTATGCAAAATCATCGTTAGAAGACCAACCAAAGAGTAAAATGAATTGCCATCAGATTCTCAGTGGTGCTTGCAATGCTGGCGATCGTTGTTTTGCTGTTGGATCCGTCGAGGGAGTTCCCTTCACAGTACGTGCTTTTGATTTGCTTTGAATATGATTAAGGACACTCTGACCCCCGTGATCACGTTGTGACGCTGGTTCGAGACCATGAGTCTCGTTCCAGAAGCAAGGACTGCTCGGTTACTCATCCACCAGATACGGTGGGGATGTTGTAATCTGATGTGAACAGTGCGATTGGCCTCCGTCGGCCAAAATTGAGTACGAATGTGTGCACCAACTAAAGCGATGAACCAGCACCTTTGGCAGCACCATGAAATCTGCCTATTTTCTACCACAAAGTCTAGATCATCGGGATGTGTTACGGATTGAGTGTTCTTTTAGTGGGTGTGAATGTCCATACTATACAGTGCAAGTGCAGGTTCATGGCAGAAATCGTTCTTGTCACCTAAAAGAGGTTATTGCCAAATCTCTGAACCAGGTTTCACTGTAGCAGGGTAGAGTACAACAAAAAACATTGATTCATTGCCAAAATGTACCCTGCTTTCCATTGAAAAAGTAGAGTAATCAAAAAATGGAAAAACGGTGACGTTTGATAGTCACTTGACTGATAATTTTTCGCTCTCTCGTTTTGTCGTAAACGCTCTCTCCTTGCACTCAATATTCTCTTCAATATTCTCATCGATATACGCACGCACACGCGCACGTCCTTCATCGGAGACCACTTACGCGAAACAACAACGATCAACATTAGCTAGTAGCGAGAAGAGGAAGGGAGAAGCGAACGCTGGCGCAATTATCTCCATATGATAGCAATCTTCCGATCATAGTGCACAAGAGGTTTTTATTTTGATTGTCTGCTCAAGTTTCTCTTGGTTGGTATGTCGAATCTGAACCATATTCCTTACAATGCGAAAAGAACTCAAGTACAAAACGGACATCAACGCACGTGAATCATTGTTTGTGTACACATCGCCCGATCCGTGTGTTTGTTGAAAGAAGTGCGGCGATGATAAGGCCTAGGTGGTGCCTTCTTTTGTACATACTGGACCATGGCCTGCTTTTAATGTTTGTGCTTCCAATTATCGTGTTATTATTTTGGTTATTTGTTCTATCACTTGACACAGTGTCGCAAAAACAGAACAGGTTGATTGTACCAAAGTTTCAATTTATTCATCTGAAGCGTACATTATTCTTTTATGTACTTTCTACTACGATTTCCTAGGCATACGCGGCAGGATGCAACATCGTGGTGTTAGCGAGCAACTTTGAACGCGTTCAGATTATACCCGGTGCGGTTCACAACTACATTCGTATTTCTGCGTTAGATGCCAGCACCGACACCGGAAAGATTGCGGCTGCCTACGAGGATAAAGTATGCATCTTCGAGCCAACACCACTAATCCACACGGAACGTGCGTCTACGCATGGGTTGGAGTACAAGTAAGCAAATGCAGCAGCAGGCTATGGGTGTTAGCCAATAATTTATCCCCTGTTTTGCATCGCCTTTCAGATGGGTGCAAACGGGAAGCTTGCAAGCGTCTTCGCATATCAGCTCCCTATCCTGGAACCTCGAAGGAACGCGACTCCTGACGGGAGGGACTGTGTTGCAGCTCTGGCACGAACGTTTATCCAAGCAGGATGACGACGAACCAGGCTGTAAGTTCAGCGAAAAATGTCGACACATGTCCACATCAGCAGTTCTGTTTACTTTATTCTTTTTTTTTACTATTTTCGCAGCGGTTAAATTTGAAATCGGTGGAGAGCGGGATCCGAAAACGCCCACCGGCGAAGAGGAACCTGATAGCAGCTCCTGGGATTGCGTTTGGAAATGCCACACGGCCACACCCGTTCATCATATGGCCTTCAGTCCGGATGGTACGCTGTTCGCGACGTCCGGCAAAAGTGATCGTTTGGTGAAAGTGTGGTACGAGAACAAATACAGTGAGTATTCCATATTAGGTGCCACATTGAATGAAATGAGTTTAACAAATGTTTTATGTTTGTAGCGTTGTTTCCCAACAAGAGCCTCGATCAGTCGCAAAGCTTTATCGGAGCGCCAGAAATCAGCTACGGGTTCGTGTATGTCGCCCATCCCCGCGCCGTCACGCACCTGTCCTGGCGCAAGACGAGCAAGTACATGCCAAAGGGTTCGGTGTCGAACATGCTGGTTACCTCGTGCCTGGACAATATCTGTCGCATCTGGGTGGAAACCGTGCTGCCGGAGGACGGTCTGGTGAACATGAACCAGTTCGATCCACTCGCCTCGCAAAACCCCAAATTCCGCACGCACCGTCACAAGCACCGTTTTATGCAGCGATTGAAGCACATGAAAACGTGCTTCCACATCCGCCGACACGCGAAGCATAGCACCGGTGGTGGGGCCGGTGGCGCGAACGGGCTTAACGGGATGGGTGCTGGTTTTGGCGGACCAGGTGCGAGTAGCGGGTTCGGCAACGCTCCGATACCGACGCTACCGTCGACTTACAGTGTGCATGATTTCCATTCGTACGGGTATCACGGCACGGGCATGCGATCAGGGCTGCACTTCCATCTTGCCGCGTCGATTAACGCCGAAACGGACATACCGCTGGTGCCGTCGATGCACACGACCGATCCGTCCACGCAGCCCAACTTCATCCTCCACTGGTTGAACAACAAGGAGATGCACTTCACGCTGCAGGCCGAAGGCATCCTGCAGGAGATGACGCGCAAGGTGATCGAGCGGGAAGATATGCAGAACGCTTCCGGTAGCAACAGTGAGGGCGGTGTGGGTGGCAACGAGCCCGGTGGCAGTTTGTTGATGGAGGAGGGCACACTGCACGAACACCCGCACCCGCGAAAAGGCCAGCTGCGGAGCGCACTATCGCAGGAGGAGAGCAACAGTAGCGATGAGCATCCTCCTCTGCACTCGCAGCACCGTTCCCATTCGATCGGTGCCGGTTCGCAGGCCGGAGGAATGCCGAGCCATCATTCGCTTTCGAACACGACATCCATCAACTCGCTGGCGAACGATGGCAACCTGCACGTGACGGACTCGTTGGACATGAAGATCGACTGTCTGCTGCGGGACTGGCAGCACAGTCCGGATCTGCTCTTTTCCATCCATCCGATCGACGGTAGTTACCTGATATGGGTGGTTGAGTGGCTGGACGAGTATCATCCCGGCTCGTACCGGCAGGCGCAGGTGTCCTTTTCCACCCGCATCCCGTCCGCCTTCCCGCTGGGCGATGCCATGTCGATGTCGACGACGGTTGCGCTCTACAATACCGGTGGAAATCTTGGCTTCCGCGATATGATCATGCGTGGGCCCAAAACATCCGGCCTGTTGTCGGCCGGCGGGCCGGGCAATGGAACCGGTGGTCAGCTCGACGTCGTGAGCGACATCGTTACGTCGCTACCGAGCGTGCTGGAGGAAAATGAAGCGAACGAGGATGATGCCGCCGAGCAGGGTAGTAACGCTGGAACGGAAGAGGAGGGTGTGGGAGGCGAGACGGCGGGCGGTGGTGACCACGGTTCGAAGAAGGACGTGGATGGCACCCTACCGGAGCAGGCCGACATCTTGACCGCACCGCCCTCACCCACCATCTCGATGGTGACGAAGCACGCGAACGGTACGCTCAACCTGTGGCAGTTGACGTTCGCCGATCGGAGCAAGTTTGCTCAGGTGCTTAGCATCGGGCATGCGTCGCGTGCTTCTGGCCATCGGTTCCGTGTGAACGACATCACTTGCCATCCGGTATTGCCACTGCTGCTGACGACCTCGCACCACAACATACCGGACATTCCAGCGGCGAACGCTACCAGCACCGGTATGAGCCGCTCGAAGGACGTGTGTGCACCATCCGGATTCTGCTCGGAGTTAATACTGTGGCGAGTGGATGCGGTGGGCCCGTTATCGCAGTCGGGTGGTGTGAGTGAGCTGGCGCGCATAAACTCGCCGGAAATTTCTGCCTTCAGCAACGTCGCATGGATACCCACGCTGCTACCCAGCACAACGCTTGGCAGCCTGAGCAACTCACCGTCGGCCTGCTTTGTTGCGAGCGATGGAGAGTGTTTGCGCGTGTACCAGGCGGTGATCGATGCGCGCACGCTGCTGGCCGAGATATCGAGCTCTGAGCGGCGCTGCCGCCGCATGGACTCGCTGATGTCACTCTCGACTGAATCGTCCGAAAGTGCTGGCTTGATGCCGCCGATACTGCACGACAAGATTAAGATCGTGTCGCAGCAGTCGACGGCCCGGCCGGGATGCATCATTCAGCTGGATGCGATCGATGATGCTACCCATGACTGGCAAAACACCCAGTTCTTGCACGTGTTCCAGGAGCAGCTGATCACGGGTGAGCGAACCGAACCGGTCGATCTATTCGGTGCCGGCAACAGCGGCACCACGGCAACCCAGTCGGGTGCGGGCGGCAGCATCGATGTAGACGGTCTGATGAATCCCACGATCGGGTTGATGGATGGTGGAATGGGCGCGATGGTGGATCTGCAACGTAACGCCCAGTTCGAGCAGCCGTTCTATCTGGTCGTGCTGGAACGTACGTCGAACGGTACCACGCTGCACATGTGGCGAATCGTGATCGCTTCGCAGCCGGCCGCTGCCGATGAAATGAGCAGTAGCATGATGTACGTGCCGGATAGCAATCTGGTGCAGGATTTGGATGAAAACGCGGACAACCTCCAACACCGACCATCGGTCGTGGCGGACGACCTGCCCAAGGGAGGTGCTTCCGGCAATCAGCGCAATGCCGCTCCGCTAGATCAGGCCTCGCACGTGAACATTTCCACGACGAAAGTGTGTACGCAGGAGCTGCCGCTACCGGACGGTGTGGACGTTATCCATGCGGCACCGGCCGCCGGACACCTCAGTTCGTCCTCGATCTATCCGGCCTGCTTCGCACCGTACATCATCGTGACGGCGTGTTCGGACTCGACGGTGCGCTTCTGGAAGTGTAAAAGCACCCAGCGCGGCGGACTCAAAACCGGCAGCGGTAGCGATGAGCAGAGCGTCTCACGCTACGAGTGGTGCGAGTGGGAGATGATTCGCAAGGATCAGGAATCCACGATCGACGTTAACGGACAACTGTTGCACATTAGTGCGGCCTACTCCGGACGCATAGCGTGCGCTTACAAGTATGGCAAATCGTTTACGCGCCCAACAAAGAGCAGCGATCCGGAGACGCGCTTCGTCAACCTGAGCGTGGCTATCTACGAGTGCGAGTCGACCGGTGGCAGCGAGTGGGTGCTGGAGGATACGATACATTTGAAGAACATCCACCTGCCGCGCATACAGGTTGACCACAATCTTGACCTCAGCTACCTGTACGATACGCGCACGCTGCAGAAAAAGCAACGGCTCAATCAGGTGCTCCACACGCTTTCGCACGATGACGCTCGATCGTTGCCCCGATCGGTGAATGGTGACGTAACGCCCGAAGCGCTCGCGAAACCCGGTACAGGTCTGCTAGCCGTGCCGAGCTTCAGCACGCTGCAATCGTTGCGTAAAAGCATCACGGAGCACGGCAACACTTGCCCGATCACGCAGAAGCACCTGGTGCAGCTGGACTGGGTGTCAAAGGAGGACGGTTCGCACATTCTAACCGTCGCGGTGGGCAACAAAATTCTGCTTTTCACGCCCGTCTGCAGCGATCTGGCCCAGTCGAACATGAAAGCAATGAAGGAATCGCAATCAACCAACAGGCCGCTCCTGCGCAAGGCAAGCTCGTTGGCGCAGCCCCACTTTAACGACGAAATCCGCTGGATGAAGCTGCGGCAGATCGAGCTAACGACGGCCGACGGGCTGCCGCCATTACCTATGCAGATTTCCTGGGTGCGGGACGGTATCTTCGTCGCCGGCATGGACAGCGAGATGCACGTGTACTCGCAGTGGAAGCCGCAGAGCAACAGCCTGTACAACGTGAACAATCACCCCCACCACAACCACCTTGACATTGACGAGATGTACGATACACGCAACCTGAAGGATGAGGATCTTCGCTCGATGGCGCAGGACAGCAGCCAGCGCCGGTTGGCGAACGTTTCCTCGATGCCGGTACTGTCGCGCGTCAGTTCTATAAATCTGAATCAGATGCTGGCGTCGTCGGCGGTGGATGCAAGCAAACGGAAGAAAGCCCTCGGCGCGGCTAGTACGGG